>NC_061160.1:60445547-60527479 GCF_022113875.1 Hydra vulgaris
TTTTGTTCTTGTGTTTCAACGCTTTTAGAAATTAATTAATGTTTGGTTCTTTTGTCTTTCTGATATATCTTTATTGTTAGAAAGAGATGTTAGTAAAAACTCTTTCCAGTAATTAAAGTAATATCATGACAAGTAGTTCTGGAATTTTATGGATGAACTTTAGCATTTTAATGATTATGATAACAGTTTAAATGATTCTTGGGTGAGGTCAGAAGTGATGGGTTGTTTCAAACCATGACTTTTTGCAGATTTTTTTATTGTTTTTTGATTAAGTATTTATTAATAACTTATTAAGTTAATCTACTTGTAACTTTTTATAAATATACTATAAAAATAATGTGGTGTAATTATTTTCTTAAACCTTTAGGTTAACAAACTTTCTAAAATTGGAGGTAAAACCATTAAGACAAATACAAATAAATGTGATGCAAAGGTTTGTTAAAAGTAGTTTTAAATAAAAAATCTTTTGAATCTTTTTATTATAGTTTGTTTTAAACTTGTGTTAAAAATATGTGTAGCATATATTTTTAAAAGTTTGACGAATTCTAATCAGACATAAAGTAAATCTTTTTTTTAATGTCTGATTATAACTGTTTTCTCTTACTTTTGTATTTCCTTGAGCTAAAGAACAACCTTTAAGTACAAAGGTTGATTTGTAACGCATACTTAACCTTTTTTTTTACTCTATATATACATACATATATATGTGCATAAATAAACATACATATATATGTATGTATATAAACATACATATGCTTATATGAATATATTATATATATATATATATATATATATATATATATATATATATATATATATATATATATATATATATATATATATATATATATATATATATATATATATATATATATATATATAAAATAATGGTGCAATTTAAAGTTTTTTCTTTTATATATTAAGTTGTACTTGATAAAAATAAATAAATAAAGATGAACATTTTGAATATTTATTGATTATTATGATAAATTATATAAAATATATATAAAGTATAAATATTTTGCAAAAACACTTTTATTTGTAATAACTGCTTCATTGCATTGTGGCATGCTTGCAATTTATTTTTTATAGTTACTGTCAACTCTGGGTTATTATGCTAGATCTTGATAATCTCTTCCATAACATCTTGCTTATTAGTAAGATTTTTTTTTCCAATCTCTTGCTTTACTATTTCCCAAATGTTTTTTATGGGGTTAAGATCATGCGAGTTGTCTGGCTATAGCAATACATCAACTAAGCCATAACAGTTTTTATTGTGTGGCAAGTTGCACCATCTTGCATAAATATAAGATTTTTGACATTATTTTTAATTTTTTTTTTTGTCAATTTTTGACTTGTTTGGCTGGACATCAATCCCTCTTCTTTTAGCCTTCTACAAATGGTCCGGTCTGACACAACAATTACAGCTTCATGGATAAGCTTAGTCGCTTTTTTTCTCTTTTCCAGGCAGATGTTTCTGATTATAATGTCCGCTTTTGGTGTTTTCTTGCGTTTAGAAGGTGGTCTCCTTGGACCAAACTCTTCCCTGTATCAATTCTTTTTCTTACTTGCATTACGGTTTGGTAAGAAACCTTTGCGGTTTGTGCAATTTTTCATTGAGATCAATTTGTATTTTGTAAAAGACATGTTTATCAATTTTTAATGTAACTATAATAATAATAACAATGTATAATGCAGGTTGTTAACCAATGGTTTATAATCAAAATTTAATATGGCTGGCGGTAAAGGTAAAGAGAAGTTTAAAGGAACAAACATTAGGTATTTACTTGTTAGTTATGTGTAAAACTATATATTTTTTAAAAATCACAGTTCGTTTTTTTAATGCTAATTTATTTTTTTAACTTTTTGATGTATTTGATGTAAATTACTCAGGCAATACCTTTTTTATAGAGAGCGTTTTGTCAATTAAAGTGACTGCTACAGTTGCCGAAATAAGAAAATGAATAATGACTCGACAGATCAGATGGTGGTGGTCGGCGCGTAAAAGGCGATTCACCCGATGTATAAAATTCATACTTTTTCCTAGTTGTTCTGGAACTATTGATAATAGTTATTATTGATAAATTGATAAATATATTACTGATAAATAAAACTTTTTTTTTTCAAACATTTTACTTTATTTGCATTGTGTATAAAGTCCGTTGAAGTAATTTAGTTGTATCTGATTAATTTACGTGAAATATAATATTCTTCGCGCAAATTGATGCTTTTTTATTGTGTTAATTTATTGCAATTAAAGTTGAGATAATTTTTTAGTTAATTGGATTTAACTTAAACAAAAAACAAAAATCAACGTTGAATTTACGTTGTTTCAACATTGTTCTAACGTCTTATCAACTACGTATCAATCGAATATATCACCTATTTAAAGTTGAAATATGGTTGATATGTAGTCGATAAGATGTTAGATCAACGTTGAAACAACGTAATCATCGACGTTGTTTCAACGTCGTAGTTTTCGACGTCTGACTTTATTTCCAATTCAACCAAATTTCAACGTTGTTTCAACGTAGCATATGGTCGCTTTACGACGTTGTTTCAACGTTATTTTAACGTCATTGTGCCTGCTGGGTCATGTCCAAACGTTAGTGAAAATGAAAAACGATTGTTTGCAAAACGAAAAGCCGAATCTTTAATCAACTTCGACAATGACATTATAATATCAGCTGAAACTTACGAAGTAGTCAATAATGTGATGAATCCTGAAGAATTAAAAGAAGAAATCGTTATGAAATTAGCAAACTTCTCTTTTTGAACTGGAATATTCCAGTTCGATGAGTGAAACACAAGATCTTGTGTTTCACTCAGCTAATCAAAATTCTTTTGCTTTTTTATATTACATTGAAACAAGAGACTGTTTTTTATGTTCACTTATTTTTTAGAAGTCGTAGCCAGCTCGTATGAAAGGAGTTCTCGACGTGAAACAGTTATTTATATTCAACGACGCCAAAAAACAGAGCTCGCTCAAGAAACAGAGGAGAATGAGAAAGATTAAAAAATATTCTCTTGAACAATACTGCTGTTTTATTGATAAATTAATTTCCTATGTTTAAACATATAAAAGATGTAGAAAATGCTTCCTCTTTTATATTGACATCTAAAAGAGTTTTTTTTCTAGACATTGGAAAGAGCTTTTTGTCATACTTTGTATGAACCCAGTAAGCACAGGACGTTTTTAAAACATTTTAATTCCGTTCAATTTACGGTCAGACGTTTAAAGAACCAATACAATCATTTTTAAAACGTTTTTTTGTAAACGTTTTTTTTAATGTTAAGTTAATCGTTTTTTTAGCGTTTTTTAAGCGTTTTTTTTTTTAACAACTTGCGAAATTTCTCAGTTAGCTTATGAACGTTTTTAAAACGTTTTTTTAATATAATAAATGAATGTCACGGCAATATTTAAAAGAGTAAGTATGTTTACGCAAATAATCGCGTGACCTTCGATTAAGCGAAGTGATTTATTTAAGTAAAAATTATATAAATTAACATATCTTTAAATTAACCAAGTGTTTGTATTGTTTTCTTGGAGAGTTAAATTTAAAAATATATTGGAGTATTTTTAGTTTGCCTTTGTTGAAACTAGGTTGTGTTTGTATTTCTACTTGAGTCAAGTAGATATGATTAAAATGATAAAGTTTTTATGGTGTGGTTATTTAGATTAAATAGCTTCATTGTTGAGTAAACTTGATTGCCAAAGAAACTGGATTAAGTTTTTAATTCTACTTGATCAACTGCTTTTATCAACTGCTTTTAATGCAAAAAAATTCATTTGGATTTGAGATAAGGGAACAACATTTTCAGAGTTTTTCTTCTTTAACTCTTTTATTAAGGAATTACTATAGTTAAAAAGGCTGAAAGGAAAAAATATGATGATTTTTTTCAAGAAAGTAAGTAATTTAGTTCAAAACGTCATTTTAAGATTTTTAATCTTAATAATATTCTGGTGTTATTACCAAATATTTGGCAGTATGAAACCTAAAATATTATATACAATATTATATACCCTATTTTACTTATAAAATTAATAATCTGTAAAGTAATTTGTATAAGGTTTTTAATTGTAAAATTTCTACATGAGAAAACAAGTTTTTAGATGAAAATCAAATATTCTCTATGCTTGTGTTCTGTAGGTCACAAAATAATAAATAAAGATGATATTGATTATGATGACCAAGAGATTCATTTTAAGACACATCAATCTTCATCATCTTAAAATAAAAAGGATAAATATGATAGATTTCCATTATTTCAATCAAGTAAGTCTTTAGTTCAAAATAATAATGTAATGTTTGTTGTAAAATGCTAACATGACTGTCAATATTAAAAGATTTCATTGAAAAGATGAGGTTCCAATTTTAACTTTAAATAATCACCTGCATGAAATCCATTATTTCAATATTATCAAAATTATAAATCTATGGAACAATCTTTCTTCTCACCCTAAATCTGAGAAAAACTGTAATATATACTAAAATATTTATTGTGCCTATACCAAAAATTAGCATTGCCACAATCAAGTATTTACTTCTATTAGTTTTTCTCTGATTTAGGGTTAGACCAGTAAAGTTATTAAATTATTAAATTTATGTATTTTAAATTTATTTATATACATAGTTTTGTCAATACTATGTAAAATTTAATTATTGCAAGTTTGTTTAGACTTTTAATATTGTGTGTTGCGTCTCCTAAATGAGATAAAAACCCAAGGATCCAAAAAACCTAATATAAAATAAAGTGAGCAAGAAGTAGTAATTGAAATGAACAGCCTAATAGAATTTGATAAGTTTGACTCAGCACTTGATAATATTTCATCTAGGAACTCTGCAGTTGTAAATTGCTAAATACCGATTTGACAAATTTTTTCTTTTTATAAAATTTTCTTTAAAATATATAATTTTTACTACTTAATTAGGAATTGTCAGTTTTTCCATAATTTCTTTCTATTAGAAACAAAGAGTTCAAAATATTGGTGGAAAGAATTGTCAAAAACTTGTGATAGCTATGATGAAGAGGTTAGTAAATTAAAAGTGCATTCCTATAAATACTCTGTTTAAGTTTATAATGATATTACTCCTATCTTACAATCCATATTACAAATCCCATGCATGGCTCTACCTAAGGTGTTTTACCGTAATGGGACGAGTGAATAACCGTGAATTTCATAAGTGCGAACTGGTGTAAGTACGAATTCGCATAAGTGCAAACTAGCACATGTGCGAAGCAGTTACAAAAACAGACACAATGCCTAATGGCATAAGTGCAAATGGGTATAAGTGCGCTAAAAGAATTTCCAAACATTGGCATAAGTGCAAACTGGCATAAGTGTGAACTGGCATAAGTGTGAATTGGCCTATGTGCATTGAACAAATTTGCAAACATTGACATAATTGTGAATTGGCATAAGTGCAAAGTAGCTATTGAAATAGTTACAGAAACTGGTATAAGTGCAAACTAACATATGTGCGAATTGACATAAGTACGCTAAATAGATTTAAAACATTCTCATAAGTGTGAATTGCCATAAGTGGGAACTGGTATAAGTGTGAAGCAGTTGCAAAAACTGGCAAAAGTGCAAACAACATAAATGTGAACTGGCATAAGTGTACCAAATAAATTTGCAAGCATTGGCATAAGGGCAAACTGGCATAACTGCAAACTAGCATAAGGGCTAATTGCCAATTAGCACTTATGTCAGTTCGCACTTCTGCCAATTTTTGTAACTGTTTTGTACTTATTCAAATTTTGCACTTATGCTTATTTGTAATGTTTGCAAACTTGTTTGGCGGACTTATGTCAATTCACACTTTTGCCAGTTTGCAAGTTTAAAACTATAGGTTATCTTAGCTTAAACTTTATTCCAGACAGTTCTTTTAACCCAGACAATATTCATATATATGACTACAATAATGGTTTGTGTACACTAATGATCAGAACTGCACTAATTGTTAGTATGCTATTTTTTAAATAATAAAAATTATTAGATACACTGTATCGTTAAATTTAATAAAACATTTAGACTTAAATTATGAAAAAAAGAAAAATATTTTAGAGTAGAATAGAGTAGTTAATTATAATTTCATAAATTATAAAATATAATATTATTAAATTATGGTATTTTTAGTTTAATGACAAATTCATTCATGATCAACTAGTCTAACCAAGCTATACAACTTAATAAAAGGTACGTTATATATATATATATATATATATATATATATATATATATATATATATATATATATATATATATATATATATATATTATATATATATATATTACATATATATATATATATATATATATATATATATATATATATATATATATATATATATATATACAGTGGTCAAAGTGAGGTGGGATGCCATCCCATCATATATATATATATATATATATATATATATATATATATATATATATATATATATATATATATAAATATATATATATATATATATATATATATATATATATATATATATATATATATATATATATATATATATATGTATGTATATACACATGTATATATACACACACACACACATATATATATATATATATATATATATATATATATATATATATATATATATATATATATATATATATATATATATATATATATATGCAATGTGATACAAAAATACAAAAATATTTAAACCTCAAAAAAAAAATTCCTTGATCCGTCACTGATATATATATATATATATATATATATATATATATATATATATATATATATATATATATATATATATATATATATATATATATATATATATATATATATATATATATATATATATATATATACATATATATATATATATATATATATATATATATATATATATATATATATATATATATATATATATATATATTTAATATACTTTTTATTTGTGCATAATATGAAATTATATATACATTTTTAAAACATATATTTGTAATTTAAAAACTTATTACTATTATTGTTATTATATATACTAATATGTATATATTATATTATTATATTATACTATTATTTTATTATTATACTATTATTATACTATAATACAATTATTACTGCTCAGATTGTCTGTTGTAAATATATAGTTTATTCTTTTAGTTTGTGCATCGACTGCTCACTAATCATAAACAGAGTCTATTGTCGAATCAATTATTACTGATTCGTTAAAGATGGCAACTTCTAAATGTGTTAAAGTACCTTAAATCCAACAGATATCATCGCTACGATATTAATTTGTTTGTAAATTGTTTTAGAAAATAAATTTAAAAATAACTTTTAAATAAATTTTTTGTTTTTCTTGTTTTTTTAACCAACAGGTTCTTTTAAACAATTTAATAATAGTCCCTATTGACTTGGGAATATTTTCTGAAAAAAACTTCTTTTAAACGTATAAAGATGTTTTTTTATGGTTTAATTTGGTTTTTTTAAGAACGTTTTTTAAACGTTTTTTTAGAACGTTTTTTAAACAACTTTTTTAGAACGTTTTTTAAACGCTTTTTTTAAAACGTTTTTTAGGTATTGCCATTTCAAACGTTTAAAAAACGTTTTATTTAATAGTTAAAAAAACGTTTTATAATTGTTCATGTGCTTACTGGGAAGAGCTATGATCATTTTCATTTAATAAAAATAGCTTTTTATATATAAAAAGCAGGAATACTATAGTGTATAGGATACTATAGTATACTAATAAGTATGATAAAAAAGTCTTTCCGACGCCGAAAAAAATTCTTTTTTAGATGTGCATAATCAAATAAGAAAGACGTCTTACATACGCATTTTTTATGTCTTTCTATGACAAAATTAAGATAAAAAAAAACTCCTTTTCGATGTCGAAAAAAAATGTCTTTTAGATTTTCATAATTAACTACAAAAAGGCGTCTTAAAGACTTTTAAAGACGCCTTTTCGACGTCTTTTTTTCCACTGGGACGGAATCAAACGCCTTTTGGAAGTCAATATATATAATATCTGTTATCAGATGATTGTCAAGTGCGATACTCCAATTGTTAGTAGATTCTAAAAATATCGTACACGTAGAACGTTTATTAAGGAAACCGTGCTTACTAGGAGATATTATGTTACAATTATTTTAGAGTTCGGAACTTACGCGCTTATCGGCGAATATATATGCGCATACCATTTAAATGTTATGCGCATAATATGCATATGATGCGCATACATATTTAACCGATAAATGGTATGTGAATTTAATTATTGTCAAATAAAGAATAAAATGTTTTTTTAAATCGAACGCAAGTGACTTTGAAATAAAAAAAATATTTTAAAATAAAATTAATTATTTCAAACTATTTTCATAATTACAAATTTAAAAAAATATATTACAAAACTTGGCAATGTACTTTGTTTTTGTATTACGTTTGCTCCTTTATAATTTCTTTACAATCGAATTGAGAACTGCTCTACCGTCTAGAATGTAGTCATTTTTGTCGTTTGTATCCATCAAAACACTATTGGTATATATGAAAACTAACTTTTTTACGCGTTCGTTTGTCCAGCGATTTCTCTATCGTGAATGAATAAATCCAAAAATTGACCAAGTTTTCTTTGCTGTTACTGACGAACAAACCAACTCAACAATAGATTTTGCAACTTCAAAGACTGCTGGATATTTCTAAAGACAACAATATTCTTATAATTCTTTCTGCTTATTTTAAAAATCGTCTCTTTTCTTTTTTCTGTCAGTGTTGTCAATTCTCCAACAAACTCAATTATTTCACTTTCAAATGTCTCAGCAACTGTTGAAAATTGTTTTGGAGGCTAATTCTGAAATTGAACTGATTATATCAGTCTTATATATATATATATATATATATATATATATATATATATATATATATATATATATATATATATATATATATATATATATATATATATATATATATATATATATATATATATATATATATATATATATATATATACACATATATATATATATATATATATATATATATATATATATATATATATATATATATATATATATACACATAAACACAAATACATATATATTCCATACAATACAAGTATAAAGATAAGTAATGATATAAAGTGTGATGCCGCTTTTTAACAAAAAGAAAAGTTAAAGAAATAAATCATAAGAGAGAACAAAATAAAAATTAAAAATAAAATAGTATTTGAGATATATCATAATCACGTAACTATTTTTTTAAGATTAAAAATTTGGATTTAAGTTGCAGTTTTACTATTATTTGAAGTAAATGAGTTCCACAAATGTTGCCCTTGGTAAGTTATTGAGAATTCAGATTGTTTTAACAAAATTTTTGGTACCTGATAATTAAGCAATGAATGCTTTCTTTGATATTTATTATTTATAATAAAGAAAAGATCTTCAAAAATATTAGGTAGCATATGATATTTTAATCTAAGCATGAATAAAAGAATATTATAAATATTTAATTGGTAAATATTAAGCACTCCAAGCTTATGAAGCAGTGGATTGGCACTGGTGTATTTATTAGCATTTAATATAAGGCGGCTTGCTTGTTTTAACTTTTTTAAGATACAAGTTAGTCTTGACGGATAATTGCTTGCCCAAGCAATGTTACAATAACTAATATAGCTATGAATAAATGAAAAGTAAATAGATTTTAAACAGTTTTTATCCAACATATATCTAGTTTTATACATGATTCCAATACTTTCTGAAATTTTCTTTTCTATTAGATTAATATGCTCTTTCCAATTTATTTGCTCATCGATTAAAACGCCTAAGAATTTAACACAGTATGTCCGTTGCAATTTGGTTTTTTCTATTAAAATATCCGGGAGTTTTAAAGGCAACGTTTTAGATTTAGAGGATTTAGAAAAGAAAGTATATTTGCTTTTAGTAGGATTCAGAGAGAGAGTTTGTTGGCTTTTAACCATTCATTAAGGTTATCAAGTTCACTATTCATAGTGGTAAAGATTGTCTTAATGTTAGAGTGAGTATAAAAAACTTGAGTGTCATCAGCAAAAAGATTAAAGTTTCGTATACTAGATGATAAGTAAATATCGTTGATATAAATAATAAACAACAAAGGCCCTAGAATAGATCCCTGTGGAACTCCGCAGGTAATGTTTTCTAATTTAGTGTAGAATTTTGTCATAAGATACGCAATGTTTGCGATTATTAAGATAGGAACAAAACCATTTAAAGTTATCATTTTTGATTCCATAAATTTCAAGTTTGTAAAGAAGAATATTATGGTCCACAGTATCAAAGACCTTAGAGAGGTCAATAAACACTCCAAGAGTATATTGGTTGTTTTGAAACCCATTTAATATTTCTTTATCTAATTTAATTACTGCATGTTCTGTCGTGTATCCTTTTCTAAATCCGTACCGATTATTATTTAAAACTTTGTGAGTTGTGAGATAATTGTAAAGCCTATTATGCATTATTCGCTCTAGAATTTTAGAAAAACATGGGAGTATTGAAATAGGTCTGTAATTAGATAGCTTTGAGATATCACCATACTTAAATATTGAAACTACTCTTGCTTGTTTCAAGAGATCAGGAAAAACACCATTTTTAAAATAATAAGTAAGGTGTTCTCAATAATATCAAAAACTTCTTTAACAACCTTTGGGCTTATACCATCAAGGCCTGCGCTTTTGTTTAGTTTTATCATATTAAAAGCAAACCGAAGTTCATCAGGTGATACCTCAAGCTCATCAATTACATAGTCTTTTTCTTTAAGATATGATTTTTCCTGGTGTTATTTTGTTTGCTAGGTTTTAAGCAACATTTATAAAAAAGTTATTTAAACTGTTTGCAATATCGTTTTTCTCATTAGTTATTGTTCTTTCATCCTCAGTGTATAAATATTTCGGCAAATAATTACCACGAGTTTTCTTTTCTTTTCCTATCACTTCCTTTAATATATCCCAATTTTTTTTGTTATTTCCAATACTATTTTGTAATAAAGTTGAGAAATATTTTTTTTTAGCTTTTTTTTTCAAGTTTTCAAACAGGTTTTTTTAAGTTTTATATATTTTTTCGTTTTGATAAGTTTTTTTTTTTTAATATTTTTCATAGAGTTTTTGTTTTTTCTTAGAAGATTTAATAAGTCCATTTGTAATCCGTGGACTTTGTAGACTTTTAAGCTTGTTTTTAGTCTCCTTCATTGGAAACGCTTTGTCGTAAGCATTAAAAAACTCGTTGTAAAAAAATGCTTAAGCTTTATTTGTATCTTTACAATCATGTAGTTGTTTCTAGTTTACTTTGAGTAAATAATTTCTAAATTCCTTAATATTAAATTCAGTAATCTTCCTTTTTATTTCCGTTAGTACTTTGCTTTTTCTTTTCTTTTGTATAAAAATCAGATACAAAAAAAATTGGAAAGTGGTCGCTAATATCGTTTTTTATGATTCCGCTTTGAATCTTGCATGTTGTGAAAATATTAGTAAAAATATTATCAATGAGCGATTCAGTTAGAAAAGTTACACAAGTAGGCTTGTTTATTAAGGAAAGAATGTTGTTTTGAAAAAAAGAGTTGAATAAATGTTTTACCAGATTTAATTAATGATGTAAATTTGTTTATTTTTAACTTTTTTTAAACACCATTTCAAGTGTTTTTGAAAAGCTTTTTTATTTCCGCATGGTGGTCTATACAAAGCAGTTACTTAAACGTTTTTTTATTGTGGTTTAGTAATTCAATAAATAATGGTTCATATTCCGTGTTTTGAACGCTGAGAATTTCTATTTTCTGATAATGGATTGACTCGTGAATAAAAATGCATACACCGCCACCAACGCCACCACCTCGAGTTTGGTGAATTGCTTTAAAATCTGGAGTTTGAAAGTTATTTTTTTTCTTTTGCACCATGTTTATTATTACCATATACTCAAAATTTATATTTTTTAGCATTGATTTAAAATTTTCAAAGTTTTTACTCATACTACGTATGTTCAAAGTTAATGTTGAAAATAACAATTGTGACGCATTCATGACGCATGGTTAGAAACTTCCTCAATATCAAAATAGTTTGAGTTGATTATGACGTCCTCAAAAAAGTTTACATCTGGATCAATGTCGTTACTCAAAAGAATTGTGTTTTGTTTATTAAAAATTTCAAAAAAATTTGTTGCATTTGATTTGTTAGCCATTGTTATCATTAAAATATGCAAACTTAAGATTAAAATTGTTTTCTAGCAGGTTCGTCTTCTTGTAAAACTTTTTTTTAAATAATAAGTTTGTCATACCTGACAATAACGTTTTCTCCTTTTGATTTTCTTTCTTTCGCTTCAGTAAATAACTTCTTACGAAGGCTCGCCGTCTCTTGCGAGAAATCTTCACTTACGTTGATGCTTAGCCCTTTTAGTTTTTTTTGTTTCTTTTAGGATGTTTTTGATTTGTCTTTGAATCTCAATAATTTTTTTAATTATTGAAATTCAAAGACAAATCAAAAACATCCTAAAAGAAACAAAAAAATTAAAAGGGCTAAGCATCTACGTAAGTGATGCTTAGCCCTTTTAGTTTTTTTTGTTTCTTTTAGGATTTTAAGTAAATTTCAGGAATTCCAACTATTTAAGTTATTTCTCCTCGACCTGTCTTCGGAGTTTTTGCATTTTTCGTTTAAAACATTAATATTATTCGGGGTTTCAATATCTTTAGCAGCTTTTATCTCTTGGTCTATTAAAGTTTCATGAAAGTTTAAACTTTCTTTTAAGTCTTTTACATCGTTTTTCATCAAGTGAATTTTTTTATCGTAATCCGATATTTTTTAAGTTATCACTAAGTAACTATTTCTGTTAAAATTACGTCTGCTCACCGCGGCGGTCAAACTATTTTAATAAACATTTCTTAAATATTTTCCTCATTTGAAAATTTCTTGTACATTTCACCAAAATAACAGTACACCAAAAATAATGGAGCATCATCGTTTTCAAGTCTTCGAATAATGTTGAAAGGATATTCAATATCTTTCACAAGTTTCGCCTAACTATCCCAGAAAGCATTCGATTTAATTAGCGTCAAAACAGCAGCCGAATTCGTTTTTGGAGCAATTTCTTTCAAAGATGCATTTTCCTTATCCGTTAAATTAGTTAAAGAAAGTTAAATCAAAACATATTTTCCCATGCAAAGGTTGTTAATTGAATTAAAAAGACTGAGCCATCGAGTTGAAACAGGCATTGTGAGTGAGCAATGAATATTTACTGCAATTCTCATTTTATCAAACTTTGCTTTAACAATGTGATGGTTTTTCACAAACTTAATAAAATTTTCAGTTTTTTTGATGGTCTTTGAACTTTCAGCACTCAAAATGTCTTAATAAAAAGATTCATACTGTGTGCTGCATAGCCATACGTCAATATGTGTGAAAATTTTTCTTTAATTAAATTCCAAGCAGCTTTCTTCATTGGAGCGTTGTCAGAGATAATGCTTCTGAACTTTTATGGACCGAGAGCCTTGATTACTTCATAGGATAGCACCACCAACAGCTGCAGCGTTTTGAATTATGCCTGATGTGTTGATTGAAGTATAGAAAAATGGTTTTGTATTTGGTGCCTTGATACGAAAATTCACTATATGATCGCCACCAGTATTTGTTCAACCATCACTGACGAGTAGGGTGGATCAATTTAAAAAATTTTTGAAATTTAATTTGCCTGAGCTATCTTTTGGTAAAAAAAAGAACCTTACTTTTTTTTTTAAATTTAAATGAGTTTTAGAGGTTCCTCTTTGGATTCTAAATTTATGACGGATCCTAATATTGTTAAAAAATTTTTTCTTCTAAACTATATCAACCTGGTACTCAAAAGAAGCAGGAACCTCAAGATCTCATTAAAATCAAAAAATATAGTTTTACTTTTATCTTATAATTAATAAACATCGATTCGTGTCTCAGGAATATTGATTTAAATTTTTTTTTTTTGCTATGAAAATCAATCCACCCTACTGACGATCGTTAAATTTTTAGATGATTCGAGACCCAGGTGGCATCATTACATTGTTTCAACGTTGAAATTGGTTGAAGCATTGTTTCAACGTTGTCCAACTATGTCACAACGTTAAATCAACGTTACGGTTTAAACGTTGTGTATTTTTTTAAATTATTGGAAAAATCATTAACAAATTTATTTTGGAAATTTTTAAATTAGAAATTTTTATTTATAATGAAAGTTAAGAATTATTTTTCAATTTTGAGTTTTTAGTTCAGTTTATTAAAAAAAAAATTAGAAGGAGGATAAGAAAAAAGGAAACAAAGTGCCAAAATTCGATAATATTTATAAGTTCTCGATGGCTGATGGCAGTATCTTATTATTTATTTTTTAGTTTATTAAATTTATGAAGTTTGTAGAAATATTCAACAAAAGTTGTTTTGAGAAACTATTTTAAATTATAGGGTTTCAAAACAGAGTGTTATATTTACTTACTGATATAAGGAATCAGCTACGAAGCCAAAACACAGTGACTAAGTCTGCTTATAATAGTGAATTTATAAGCCAAACAAAGCTTATTTCATCAGTACCTGAATTTGATGAAGTGGGCTAGGCGTTAGGTGACGACAAAACACAATCATCATGGGTGATTTTTAATAAGTATTTTATTAAATAGTTATACCCTTTAGTTTCAGAACTGCTTCAAATTTTATGTTTACAGCTTTATGTCAAAACTTATAAAAACTTATAACTGTATATATTAAAACAATGATTTTTTATTTGGTACTATAGTTTCAATGGTTTTGAGGGCAATTAATGTTTAATGTACACAGTTTCATTTTCATTAATATGATTGTAATACATTATGAGCAAGGTTATGCAATTTTTTACAACTACATGTCATTACTGGTGTTAACCTGTTATTCAGATAAGGACTGATTTTTTTTTTGTTATACTATCAGAAGATTACCATAGAAGATTTACAAGCCCTCCTATGATGAAATTGAAATTTTTATATCCAAGCTTTTCTTCTCTACAAGGCCGGCGCGATAGGGGGGTGTTACCCCCCCCCCCCCATCAATGATTTTTAGTCGGCAAACTGGACCCTTAGTCGGCAAATTAGACCCTTAGTCGGCAAATTGGACATGACAGTCGTCATGATAAGTATAATATAAGTTATTTTTTGGTCTTTAAAATTGTTTGAATGATAATTTATTATTTATTAAAACATTTTTTTTAAATTTTGGTTGCTTTCATATTTCAATCAAACAGATATTATTGTGCCATTTTTTATAATATACCTTATATTATATTATTATATTTTCATAATAATAATGAATATATTTGTATTTTTGTGTTTCTATTTTTGTTCAATATTCCATATTAATCTTATGTAGATGTTTATGTTTTAGCAACCTGGGATTCTTTCATTATTTTCCTTTGTAATTGAGCCTTGAGTTATTTGATTTTAATATATTCAGAACTCTGCTGAATAATAGAGTAAAAAATATATTAATAAAAATGAATTTAAAATATAAAGAAATTTATAAAATAAAGAAAATTTTATCTTTGCTAATAATGTCTGCTTATATTATTGTTTAGCAAGTATCATGGTTATAAAATGTTATAGGCCTGTTATTAACTCCTTTCCACATATTTGATTTTTCAAAATCAAATATGTGGAAAGGAGCTGTTTGGAATGAAGATTTACAAGAAGAAATATTTCCATCTAATTGGATTAGTGATAAAACTGTTTGTTGCCTTCCAGATTCCAAAGCATTGACTGCACTAAAATGCAGAGAAGAATTGGCTTAGGTTTATACTAATAAAAACTAAATTCTCTTCAGGTATTACATCTATATATTACAATTATTATTTTTCAAATAATGTGGTAAAAAGAGTTATTTTGAAGAGTTAAATTAATTAAAACTAATTGGTGAAGCATCTTCTAAGGATAGAATACACAAAATTATGCTGAGGTAATCAAAAACAGTATTGGGCTCTTTCCTCATTTATAATCAAGATGACCACAGCTCTTCTTAAATCCTCTAAAGTCCTCTTTTTTTTAAAAACACCTCTAAAATTCTCTATTATCCTCTAAAAAGGTAAAAATTTGATCAAAGCTCCTCTTTAAGTCCTCTTTTTTTAATTCTTGATGGAAGTATAATGTTCAAAATACCCATTCTCGGTCTGCAAAACTGGTTAACGCCTTAAAGTGCTTGGAATTGTAAAAAACTGCTTTAGCAAATGGATGCTATTTAACATAAAAAATGACATTATGTAACCCCTGTTCAAGCCCCATAAGTGTTTAAACATGAACGTTAAACCAATAATAAATAGCCACATAAAATTTTCTTATAAAATTTTTATGTGGTCACCCCAAAAATTACTTTTTAACGCTAGAAAAATTTTATATTTTGATTATTAATTTATTTCGAAAAAAAGTTGTTTTATTTAAAATAAATATTTGAAAAAACTAATAATGACCAACTAACAGTTATATTTTCTTTTAGAAATTAAGAGTATTTTCGAAAAATTATATGGCCTCCATGGATATGAAAGGCAAAAGTGAAAAAATATGTTTTAAGAACATCATAATCTATATGGCGTTGAAAAAGATATACCTTTATAAGTTGTAACACTTTTCCATTCATATTTTTTTCAAATCTTCCCTTTTTGATTTTTTTATATATTTTTTTTATTAATCGCTACTTCGATTGAATTCAATGGACCAAAAGAAACCTCGGTTAATGGAACATTGTTTGACTTTCTAAATTACGCACTATTTCAAAAAGATGGTTGAAAAGAGAAGAAATTTGTGTAGATTTTATTCAATTATATGTAAATATATGTAATATTAAGATATATTTTTCAGTAAAACAAGTTTTATAACTTTCTTTAATCATACCTAGCTATTATAACCAAACTAAATAGTATAAGTATAGACTATGTATAGATTTAATACCCATAATATATCTTGATAATGCACAGCAACACTAATGTACTTGCATAGTACATTTTGATGTTGATCACATTTTGCCACACATAGCACGTTTACATACATACATTTTGACATACATAGCACGTTTTAATGGTGAAAAAGTGTTTTAACAGTCGTTTAAACATTGATTAATCAACGCTTAAAAAACTATCATTTTAAACGTTGCATTAAGGTAAGTTCAACGTTATTGTAACGTTGATATAACGTTTGAACCTAACGTTGATTTAACGTTGATAAATCAACGTTGAAAAAACTATCATTTTAAACGTTGTATTAACGTAAATTCAAGATTATTGTAACGTTGATATAACTTTTGAACCTAACGTTGATTTAACATTGATAAATTAACGTTAAAAAAAACTTTCATTCTAAACGTTAAATTAACGTAAATTTAACGTTAGGTTTCAACAGTAGTTCAACGTAATTTCAACGTTATTTGCCGGCTGGGGACTTACCGACAAATTCAAAAATAAGGTGATCCTTTCAACCTTTTTTGTTTTCAGCGCAATCCTTTCTTTTTGTACCCACGAGGTTAAATTGGGACAGTAGTCAATCCGTAAACCGTCTAAAAATATATAAAAAGGAGTATGCTAAATAAATTGACTTTAACTATGTAGTGCTTAAACCAAGCTAAACATTTGCACCTCTCAGATTTGCCATGAAAGCCAAGTTATCAAAAACAAATATTAATATTTTTTTGTCTTCTATGACGTGACTTTTTAATTTAATTTCTGCAACGCTTAATTTTGCTGAAACTAAGTGTTGTAGGCCCATAACAATTTAAAAATCCGTTATTGACTAAAGACTATCAAAAACGAAAAGATAATTCAGCTAATTATCTTTCATTTTTGATTTAGTTAAAATGAATAACAACACTTTGAGTGTTGGTATTCAATTAAACTGGATAAAAGTATTATTAAAAGCTCCATTTTAGCCTGAAACATAATAATGCTTTACTTAACAACATAAAATTATAAAAACTGGTAATATCATTAGCAACAGATAAAATACACATAAACAAAAATATAGACTCAAAAGCATCAATTTCACTTGGTCTTTTGTATCCAAACCAAACGTTTTGCAGACAGTTCTAAAGATAAATCTGTTGTCATTATGTACATTTTTTACTTGTATGTTAACAACAAACAACAGTTAACAAGAAAATAACAACTTTAACATAAAAGTTAAAAAACCAATCCTTTGTCCAAACAATTTGATCGTTCAATTAAATACAAACAACAAAATTATTCAATCCATTTAAAAATAATGAAAAATAAATAAAAATTGCAAGCTTACTAAATGTTTCTTCTTTTCTATAGTTTGTTTCGCTGGCACTTGAACAAGTAAATACTGACAGAAATTGTTTACAGATTTTATTTCTTGTCTGGAAATAAATATTTTAATTTAATATGTAATAAACAATGTTCATCAAGCACAACTTAGAACTTAAAAGAGCAGAGAACTATCTTCAAGGACATTCTTGAAAAACATATTCCAAGATGATCACGTTGAAAAAAAAAAAAAAAAAAAAAAAAATTTCCAAGATTTTTTATATTTATCTTGCATGAAACTCTTAATTTACCTTACTTGTATAGTGGGTGTTTAATAATCCTGAAATAAAAAAAAAATTAAAAAACAACACATTAAAAAATTAGTCCAAAACTAAAATACTTACCTGCGACTAACTATACACACCCTAGTGGAAATATTTCTTTAGAAAAAAAAGGTACACCAAAAAAAGTATTACATTTTCGAAACCGCCGTATCTTGTTCTGTTATGACCTTGTTCTGTTATCTTTCAAAAAAAAGGGGGGCTAAACGGGCAGGTAATGATTATTTCATGTTCAAAATAGGTAACTTACAGAGATGGTGCAAACTTCAAATTTTGTAATATTGATACAGATATCAAGTAAGAATGTTTTACAAAAAATTACAATGACATGAGTCTGGAAACAATATTCACCTAAAAAATCAGGACCCACTTTCCCAAATGTGGAAACTAGAATAAAAATTATTTTTTGCATCCTAAAAAAGATCGAAATTCATCGGGAAAATTAATTTATCTCTAAAAAATTTCTTATGGTCCATAAATGGCGTCCAAGGAAAGTTTAAAACCCCCTCTATTTGAGGGTGTTGTCAACTTTACGAGGTCATAACTTTTGAAAGTTAAAATATTTTTTTATTTAAGTTAAATTTTGCAGATGAATTTTAGTTGAGTTCATAATGGTAGAGTTTTTTTTTAAGTGCTATCATTGCCCCCATCCATAATAAATATTTGGATTATAGAGCCCTAATTTTATGGAAAATTTTAAATAATACGTTAATTACGGTAAAAAAGCGTTTCCATTACAAGTTGAATGTATAAACAACAATGCTGTGTTTTGTATACTTCCTTATGGTATACCACAAAAAAAATTTAATAATAGATACTATGCATTTTTTTTATCTGCAGCAATAGTTAATAAAAAAAAATTTAAAATTTGATTAGTATTGCTCATATCGTTTTAAAATGCCAAACAATAAAAACTATCAAAAAGATAACAGAGCTTTAGTCTGCTTTATTTGTTTTTTGAAAGGATCAGGAATGACAAAAGTAAAAGAAGAAAGTATGACATTAAATTAAGTTCTTTTTAAAATCATTCCCAGCCGGCATTATTACGTTGTTTCAACGTTAAAATTCGGTTGAAGCGTTGTTTTAACGTTGTTCAACTATTTCACAACGTTAAATCAACGTTACCGTTTAAACGTTGATTATTTAACGTTATTTCAACGTTAAATCAACGTTACAGTTTAAACGTTGATTATTTAACGTTATTTCAACGTCATTGTTTCAATCATTGTTGACAAAAAATACGATATAAAATTTATGCGCGCGCAGAAATGGAATTAAAAACGTAAACATTATTTCAACGGTTAAAGTTATAGAGATTTATAATGGAAAAAAAATGTAATTACTGAACTTATACCATATAGAGTTTTCAAGAGATCGAAAACATGTTCAGACGATTTACCTGAAGGAACATTATCGTTTAAAAATCGATATTTTTTGTTTAACTTGGGCTACAATCCTCCAAGACTGATATTATTAAATGTAAATATAATACAACTTTTTTAAAAAATGATCCATTAAATTATGTTGAATTTAATGCTAAGCGTTGTTTTTTAATAGAGCATCAAGAATTAAAAAAGGAAATTGATAACTTTAAAAAAGAACTTCAGCACGAAATAAAAAAATAAAGATTTATATGAAAAATTAACTTCAACCACATCAGTTATTATTATGAAAACAGACAAATTTGTATTTAAACATAATCCAAACAAATCGTGTTATTGCAATTTACTTGTGACAAACATTTAGTTTAAAAATGATAAATCTTGAGACTTTTATACTGGCCTTACATCTGTCAATGTGTTTCACCAGTTAGTGCAGTATCACCATTAATCAAAACAGATAAAGTGATATTAAAAAAAATATTTACTTCTGTTTTTTGAAATTTAATAAAATCCTTAACTGCTTGGACCAAAATAAATGTAATGCAGCAAAGATGAAGTTTTAATGATGCTAATATTTGGATTATTGACAGCTGATTTTGCTGACAGGTTTAATATATTTTTAGGATTAGCGAATGCAATATTTTCTTCATTGTTGAAAGCTTCTAGCTCACTTTTAAACCACATGGTTTTTGTTCCAAGTAAAGATGTTATAAGACAGGCAATGCAAAACAGATTTTAGAAAGTAAATTATTCAGACTAACACTAAATTTTAGATATAACAGAATTTATTATGGAATCACCTTAAAATTTTGACTTACAGAAACTAACAGGGAATGAATAAAAACATTACAGCAATATAAAAACATTAGTACCCGCAGCTCCAAATTCATCAATAATTTCTTTAAAAAATTTCTAAAGCTTACAAAAGCTAAATTTCGGATAAAAAAATTACATATCGCAACACTTATTTAGATTGTATGACAAAATACTCTTGTATAATGTATGATTACGGCTTTAATATTAATTTTTTAATACAAATGAAGTGATTTTAATTGAATCCATTTTTCTCAGTTACTTTAAAAATATGATGAGTATTTGTATAAAGATAGTTAAAATTTCAAACAATAATATTTGCTTTACTTGTTGTTGTTTTTTAGGTGAATCAATTGCAATTGATGGAATATCTTTAAAATGCTGAGGTAAATAAAATAATTTTGAATTATTCAGGAATTTTAAGGAGAAAATTATTTAGCAAAAAAACTATTTGATAATGAGTTCAATTTAAATTAAAAAAAAAAAATAATATTAGTTCTCGCATAATTAATATCAGTTCTCTTATCTATTAAAATTTAGAATATTTTCCAACAATTTTGTGATCTCCATAAATATGAAGGGGAAAGGTGGAAATATGCTTTAAGAGCACTAATTTATATGGTGTAGTGACAGGTATACCTTTATAAGATATGAAAAACTTTTTTATTCTCATTTTTTATATATTCAAAAATTTCTCTTTGTGTTTTTTTTTTTTTTTTTTTTTCTAATTCTTTTTTATTAACAGCTTCTTCTATTAAATACGATGGAACGACTGAAACTTTAATTGATGGCATTTTGTCTAACTTCTAAAAATGTGCTTCATTTCAAAAAGGTGGCAGAAAAGAAAAAAATTTAGATTAATTGATATAAATTTATATTTATTAAAATCAATCTAAAATTTCTTTATTGAAATATTTACATATATTTCAATAAAGAAATGTTTTCTTTTTGTCTGCTAATATTTTTTTTTCAGTGTTAATTCAACATTACAAATTAAAACTCAATTATGAAAAAAGTCTAGAATTGAGTTGATGTTTTAAGTAAAATAAGAAAAGCCCAAAAAGTAACTGATGTAATATTTTTATTTTTTGATAAAAATAAAATTCCAATAATGTTTAAAATTGGTATTAATATTAATGTTTATTAGATAAAGATGAGTGAAAAATAAGTAATGTTTATTAGATAAAGATAAGTAAAAAAATAAGTTACAAGTTATTTTTTGATCTTAAAAATTGTTTTAATGATAATTTATTATTTATCAAAATATTTTATTTTTTTATTTTTGTTGTTTTTATATTTTAATTAAAAGTCGATATTATTGTGTCATATATTATAATATACCTTAAATTATACTATTATATTTTATATTAATAATGAGTATTTTTATTTTTTTGTATTTCTATTTTTTTTCAATATTCCATAATTATCTTATGTAGATGTTTATGTTTTAGCAACCTAGTATTTTTTCATTATTTGTCTTTGTTATTGAGCCTTAAGTTATCTGAACATAATATATTCAGAACTCTGCTGAATTATAGAATAATAAATAAATTAATAAAAATGAGTTTAAAGAATTATAAATTTATAAAATAAAGAAAATCTTATCTTTGCTTATAATGTCTACTAATATTATTGTTTAGCAAGTATCATGGTTATAAAATGTTCAAATTTAGCTAGTTTAATAAGGCCTGTTAGTACACTTATATTACAGTTTCTTTATTTTATATTAGTTCATGTAATTTTTTCAAAATCGAATATGCCGAAAGGAGCTGTTTGGAATGAAGATTTACAAGAAGAAGTAATTCCATTTAATTGAAATTACTTCTTCTTGTAAATTACAATTTTTATTTTTTAAATAATGTGGTAAAAAGAGTAAATAATAGTTATATATTTTGTTGATACAAAATATATAACTATTTGTATAACTATTTCAATTCTAAAAGAAAGCAATCAGTATTGTGAAAATTTTAAATTCACAACTACAAAAGAAAAATGTGATAATGAGAATGTTGACAAGTGGATGCAAGATTTGCACACAAATGGAAAGTTGGATGCAAATTTTCTATTTGTGTGGTTTGGATGGTTCTCCACAATATAATATATCTCCACAAGCATAATATTAGATTTACTTCATGTTTTTTACAGATAAATCAATTACAGATAAATTAATTAGTTAATTGGTGGAACGTCTTCTAAAGATAGAACACACAAAATTATGCTGAGGTAATCAAAAACAGTATTGAACTCTTACCTCCATTATAATCAGGGTGTCTGCAGCTCCTCTAAAATCCTCTAAAGTCCTCTTTTTTTTAAAACCACTTCTAAAATCCTCTATTATCCTCTAAAGAGATAAAAATTTGATCAAAGCTCCTCATTAGTTCTTCCTTTTTTAATTTTTGATGGAAGTATAATGTTCAAAATACCCATTCTCGGTCTGCAAAACTGGTTAACGCCTTAAAGTGCATGAAATATAAAAAATTGCTTTAGAAAATGCATGCCGTTTAACATAATAAATTACATTATTTGATCCCTGTCCCAGCCCCATAAGTGTATAAACATGGACGTTAAACCATTAATAAATGGCCACATAAAATTTCTTATAAAAATTTTATGTGGCCACCCCGAAAATTATTTTTAAATGCTAGAAATGTTTTATATTTTGACTACCAATTTATTTTTAATATATTAAAAAGGTTGTTTTATTTAAATTAAATATTTGAAAAAGTTATTAATAACCAACTAACAGTTATATTATTTTTTTAAAATTCAGAGTATTTTCGAAAAGTTATATGGTCTCTATGGATATGAAGGGCAAAGGTGGAAAAATATGTTTTAAGAACAGTAATCTATATGGCATTGAAAAAGATGTGCCTTCATAAGATGTAACACTTTTATATTCATTATTTATTTTTAAATCTTCCCTTTTTGTTTTTTTTTAATATATTTTTTTATTTACAGCTTCTTATATTGTACTCAATGGACCAAAAGAACCCTCGGTTAATGGAACATTGTTTGACTTTCTAAATTACGCTTTATTTCAAAAAGGTGGTGGAAAAGAGAAGAAATTTGTTAAACAGTTAAACACTATCATTTTAAACGTTGTATCAACGTAAATTCAACGTTGTTGTAATGTTTTTTCGCGTCGAATCAACGTTGATATAACGTTTGAACCTAACGTAGATTTAACGTTGATAAATCAACGTTGAAAAAAACTTTCATTCTAAACGTTAAATTAACGTTAATTCAACGTCGTTGTAACGTTTTTTCGCGCTGATTCAACGTTGATATAACGTTTGAACCTAACGTTGATTTAACGTTGATAAATCAACGTTGAAAAAACTTCTATTCTAAACGTTAAACCAACGTTAATTCAACGTTAGGTTTCAACGATATTTCAACGTTATTTCAACGTTATTTGCCGGCTGGGTTTGGCTTGAACAATAAAAACTTTCTAAATGGCATTTGTACTAAATGTAAAAAAGCATTAGAAAGTCTTGAAAAAGGAGATAAAAATATTATTCTGAGTAAACCTTAGGTAACCGTAGAAACCGAACTCTTAAAAGTCAAAGTAAGTATACTTACCATCATTCTGTGTTTGTGACAATTGTAGCATTGCACAAATAACAATTACTTCAAGATCAACATCTGAAAATAGAGGGAGAATCAAGTTAGGAAGAGTAAAGGCATCATCACCTCAAAAAAAAAAAAAAAATTGTAGAGTTGCCATTGAAAAAGGATTTCTCCACCCTTGCATTCTCACAACAAGAAGTAAAAATTTAACAGAAGAACTTGACAAAAGATGGACTAACCTTTTGTTTTTGATTTAATACTTTAAATTTGAAATAAAGAAATTTATATAAAATATTTGAAATATAAAAACTGGAAACATGGAAGTAAATTTCTTTTAATATTAAGATATTAAGACGAGGTGCCGACGTTTAATGCTCAAAAGTATTGAAAAGAAAAGTTGAGGAGGAGGGTAATAAAATCAAGGTTGCAGCTAAAAGTTAAGCTATTGTTGTTATTGAATTGTTGAACAAAACAATGTTGTGGAACTATTTCCTCAATAGAGACATGAAAAACATGACTTTAATTGAACTATTTAAAAGAGCAGTTAAACGATACTTATTAGATTTAAATAATAAAAACATTCTTATGTATTTTTAAAAACATTTATATATCGATTTGTTAACACGTACAGATGCATCTTATAACATATATATTTTATGAGCTGTAATACGTTATAGTATGTACAAAACTTGTAATATGTATAAAACTTATATAACGTATACTTTAAGAACTTAATACGTAAATCTTATTTGATATTTTGACGAACTTAGGAGCAGTGTGATAAGACGCATCGTCTCCTACTTGTTCCTGTCAGAATTTAAGATTTAGTTTTTAATTTTTACAAAAACCATTGTAAAATGATTGTTTATTGACAAAAAAATATATATTAAGAACAAATAAAAAGTTCCTCGAAAGCGCTTTTTCCACTTAAATAAATCCTAATTTTGGAAATGAGGAAATTTATAAACACTTGTAGACTCATTAATACATAGGGAGCCAGAGTTCTTTGTATACTTAGAAGCTCCAAGAGAAAAAAAATATTTGAAAGCAATGTAAAAGAGAAATTAAGTAAAGAAGATAGGTTTTTAAATAACAATTTTAGTGTTAAAGAATTGATTTTTGAAAAAGATTGCAGTCAGTTGGTTTATTGTAAAAACATCAAAGGATATGTTGAGACAATAATAAGGGAGAGAAAATTGTCAAAAGATTATATTTTAAAGGTGAACATTGATGTTGTAGGCGAAATTTTAATAGTTTATTTAAATATTATAGAAAAGGTGACAGAATGTAATATCAAAAAAAAAAATTTAGAGGAAGGAATAGGTGATAAAAAATACAAAGATAGTTGCCGTAAACAAATTGTTTTTTATTGGCTTAAAACAGGAAACGTGGCTGATTCTTATTCAAATCTTCAGAAAATTATCTCTATTTTAAAGTAAATTGTTTAAAATACTTTTTATGCATTTGATATGAAATTGGCCAATTTTTTGGAAAGTGTAGCATCAACACGTCCTTGCCTTTGATGTAACAGCAAAGAAAAAATGAAAGATTTTAAAAATTATTAAAGTATCCGTTCATTAGCTATCTATTAGAACTCTAGGAAGTATTCGTTGCATCTTATATTGATTGCGTTAACTTTCCATAGATTACAAATATTTATCAAGATTATTGTAAAATCTGTTTGCATACCCAGAAAGTAAATAGAGTTCCATTGAGGCAAGAGTTTTAATAACTTTTATGTCATCAGGCAGATCAAAAAGTGGATACTACCTTTTCGGCAAACCAGTGGAACCAGGTTTTAGGTTTTTAAAGGCCTAAGCTGCATAATGGCCAATTTAAAGATGAAGAATGTTAAAAACTACTAAAAAATATTCATGTGTTAAAAGAATTAATAAAATCTTCTAAACTGGAAAGAGATGAACATATTATTTCCTTTAAATGTTTTTAATCTCTTAAAGTTTAAATGCTGTAAATCTGTAAGTTAACTGAATATGAGTCAACCATTAATGAATACAAAAATGCTTGATAAGACCATGCTGAATGTGCATGCTCTTATCAAACATGTGATTTTCTTTCACTTATGTAAAATTCTAATCCAAATAAAGGATAAAGTTTTTGGTTTGAAAAGGCCTTTGAATCTGTTTATTATGATTTTCAGGCAGTTTTGGGAGAGTGAATGCAAAGTTTCTAGAAGCCTTAATGACTATCCGCAAAGCCTTCATTAAGCCACTGTTACGCACAACTACCGACATACCTTCTTTAACAGTTTTACTTAAAAATGAAATATTTTATAGCATATATGTGTATCTTTTATAAACTTTAAATGATTGTTTATGGAAATAAATATAAACGTAAGCATTAAATTGTGTCGTTTAAACCATTTTCCAATTAAAAAACAATTGAATATATACTAAAAGATCAATTTCAAGATTTTTTATTCTTTAAAATATTTTTTTTCTTTATGCATTTTCACATTAATGCAAATAATTTGAAAAAAAAAATCATGGTGATCAGAGTTTGGGAACAATATTATCCTCAAAATAAGGCCCTAAAGTTCAAATATTTATTATGGATAGGGGTAATGATAGCACTTAAAAAAAAACTCTACCATTATGAACTCGACTAAAGTTTATCTGTAAATTTTGCTTTTACTAAAAAACTATTTTTAGGTTCAAAAGTTATGAATTGGTAAAGTTGACAACCCCCTCAAATAGAGGGGGTTTCAAACTTTCCTTGGACGCCGTTTATGAACCATATGAAATTTTTTAGCGATAAATTAAATTTCCCGATGAATTTTGATCTTTTTTAAAAAACTGCAAAATAAATAAAAAATTTATTCTTGTTTCCACATTTGGGACAGTGGGTCCTGATTTTTCAGGTTAATATTGTTCTCCTATTATTGTAATTTTTAGTAAAACATTCTTTTTTGATACCAGTATCAATATTACAAAATTTGAAGTTTACACCATCTCTGGAAGTTACCTATTTTGAACATAAAAAAATCATGACCTGCCCGTTTAACCTCCTTTTTTTTTGAAAGATATCGACAGAATATTTTCAAAATCTAGGTCATAGCAGAACAAGGTATGGTGGTTTCGAAAATGTAATGCGTTTTTGGTGTACTTTTTTTTCTTAAGAAATATTTACACTAAGTTGTGTATATATAACACTATAGCTTTATGCTTGGTGTAAAATTTTCGTACTTCAGTACATTTATGCCTTGTAGCTAATACAACTTTTTCTTTGACTTGTCTTACCATCTAACTGGCACCACGCCATCATTTTTTTGCTTCTTCATATTAACATTTTCTAGCAAATTAGCTGCAGCCCATCTATTTTGAAACTCCTTTTAAGCAAAGTGTTTTAAGAATACAAAAGAATTGTGTTTAAAAATAAAATGGTAAAAAATGAATTTTTTTTTTAAAAAAAAACAGAAAAAAAAAACAGAAAAAAAAAACAAAACAATAATGTAATAAATATAGATTTAGAAGTTATTAAGTTTAAAGATATACAAGTTGTCAAAGATACATTTAACATAAATATATGTATATATATATATATATATATATATATATATATATATATATATATATATATATATATATATATATATATATACATATATATATATATATATATATATATATATATATATATATATATATATATATATATATATATATATATATATATATATATATATATATATATATATATATATATATGTATATATTTCAATCATCAGCCATATTATTCAAATAAAAAATAAAAACCGTTATACAAAATACAAATTTAGCGTTGCAACGGCATCTGACGTCAATTATACGTGATCCGATATTTGCTAATCGCCGGAATCAAAATTAGATAGTAAAAATTTTTTCTTATGCCTACAAGCAGAAACCAATTCACTTTTTTTGTTAAGCACTAGTCGACTATCAAAAGTCATAATAAAATACTTTTCATTGATGCAAAGGTTACACTTTTTTGTAGATGAGTTAAAAGATTGGCATCTTTTAATTATGTTCCAATTAATAATAGGCATGTTACTTGCGTCTTTAAGTTTCCAGATTTCCTTGGAAATTTCTGTATCATTCCTATACCTGGTTGCATTAAATGATTTTAACTCCAACCAGATATTGACCAATTTGTTCATTGGACTAAGTCTTGCTTCATGGAACTTAATGCAAAGAAATACAAGGTCATGCACTTTGGTCAAAAAAAATTAACTCCTTTCAAGTACTCAATGGAGGAAATATGCCCTCGTTCAATAACGACTCGAACTACATTGGAAGCAACCACCTCTTTTTATATTTTGCTAAGCGTGACTTGGGAATTCAAATTACCAATGACCTTAAATTAGAAATCCAATCCATCAAAAAAGTACATCAACCATTTAGCTCGCATTCACTTTTTTAACAATCGCACTATATATATATATTTTAAAATAAAACTTCTTTTTATGGATTGATTTCTATTTTTAAAAATTTTATTTATTTTTACGATATTTCGAGGGAATATGGATACCCTTGTTATCAAGTATATAAAAACCGTTATAAAAAAAACAAAAACCGCTATATTATATAAAAAGCGTTTAAATTAACGAAACAATGTTCTTTGTATAAGCTTGTTTTTAAGAGAGTTATTTAAATGAGTTTTTTGTGACGTAAGAATTTAAACATGAGTTTCCAAAATGACGTTGTCCCATAATCGCCATCATCTCGATTAAGACCATTGTCGCGAAAGGTACTTTCGTTGAGTTGTATTTCCAAGGCTTTCCTAATTTTTCTATTAAAACTATTTGTTTCGATTTTTAACGTATTGCGACTATTCCAGTTGATTTTTCATTGGCAAGTTTTGGAATGTTCAGCTACAGCTAAATTTTCCCCTTTACCTTGTTGTGCACTTGTTTGATGCTGGCATATCCGAGACAATATCTTTAGTCCAGTTTCACCAACATAACATTTGCCACAAGAGCACTCTAATTTGTAAACACCGAGAAAGGAATTAACTGGTAGAGTAGGTTTTTTTTTGGAACTTGGTAGACTTTAGAGATTTTTCGGAGACTTCAACACTGGTGCGTATCCTGCTTTTTTAAAAGCTCTTCTTAAATTAGGCCTGATTCTAGGGATCCAGGGTAAAGACACAATTCTTTTTGAAGACGTTAGGAAATGTTGATTTTTCGAGAGATCTTTTTTGTTGTTGTTGTTAAGACTTTCTTTCGTAAACTTAACTAGTTTTTCCAGACTTTTCCTCTCATAGCCGTTTTCTACAAATACATCGATAAGAAACGACAACTCATCATCAATGTTATTTATTGTGCATAAACGTAATGCTCTATGGACAAAACCAATAAAGACACCATTGATAATTTTAGGGTCATGGCACGAGTTCGGTTTAATTTGAACGTTTGTGATTGCATTTTTGCGATGTATTTTAAAACTATATGTACCGGTTTTATTGTTGGTAACTGAAACATCAAGATAGTTAAAGGTATTGGTTAAGTCAGCAGATTCCATTGTGTATTGAACATTTTTGTGTTGTTTGTTAAGTAGATCTAAAAACTTTTGCGCATCTTCTTCTACCTGGTACATTGAATGTATATCATCGACATATCTTTTAAATGATTTCACATGGATGTTATTATTAAGCGCCAATGAAAGAGTATTACTTTCATGATATTGTAAAAAACACTCAGCAACTACCACAATAAGAGCTAACCCAATTGGTACGGAGTTTTCAAGCTCATGAATATCATTTTCACATAAAAAATAGTAATGAGATAGACAATCTTCTAAAAGTAGCCTGATTTCTTCAAAAGATAATTTAGATATAAAGCTCTGATTGCTTCTTAATCTTTCAACTAGTATAATGATTGCTTCTTTAATCGGGACCGAAGGGTACAAATTAACAACATCAAAGGTGACCTGAACCTCGTTCTGATCGATTTTCCATAGTCTTGCTGTATCCACAAATTGTTGAGAATTTTTTAAACGAGTTTCATTTAAGTTTTGAGTTGGTTGTACCATATTGACTAAATATTTAGAGATGCTATATGTAGGTGAACCAATGGTGCTTACAATTAATCTCATTGGGTAACCTTTTTCAGGCTTATGGGGCCTTGAAAATACAACTAAATGAAAGTACCTTTCGCGACAATGGTCTTATTCGAGATGATGGCGGTTTTGTGACGACGTCATTTTGGAAATTCATGTTTAGATTCTTACGTCGCAAAAAACTCACTTAAATAACTCACTTAAAAAGAAGCTCTTACAAAGAACATTGTTTCGTTTATTTAAACGCTTTTTTTATAATATAGCGGTTTTGTTTTTTTATAACGGTTTTTATATACTTGATAACGAGGGTATCCATATTCCCTCGAAATATCGTAAAAATAAATATTATTTTTACAAATAGAAATCAATCCATAAAAAAAAGTTTTATTTTAAAATATTTATACAAATAAAATCTATTAAAGATGTCAACATAAGAGGGAAAAAGAGGGAAAAAAAAAGCAAAAAGTTATGAAAACACATACTAAACTCCAAGACTAGTTATTTTAACTTTTTTTAAATACTTTTAAGCAAAAAGTTTATTAAAAGAATATCATTTTATTATACCACAGCATGGTTTTAAAGTTGTAAGGGTCGTATAAACATGTTTTGACGCTTATTTACAGTCTTGTTGTGTAGTGTTAAAAATCGTACCGTATATCCTTAATTGAAAACTTTGATAATGTTTTATTGCATTTTTTAACATATTATATACGGTTGTTAACAATTATTTATACGTTTTTTCTTACGTCATTAATTGTGTTGTTAAATTGTTGTTTTTAAGTATTGGATTTTTTGTTACGACCGTCACGCAAAAAAAACCCAAAAAAATTGTAAAACTTCAAGTAAAAACTATGAAACTCAGCATATAATAATATCAATATGTGCTAAATACACAGATTTAAGTATTTTTTTTTCTACCATGTCGTTTGCTGCATTAAGTCTTACAAAGTTGTTTTGTTCAAAAGTGGTAAAAAGTAAGCGTTACAACCGTCACGCTACTTAGAGTGATTTTTTAAAAAAAGTTGAAGACTTCAATGCTACAACTTTTACATACTTAATTATACGATAGTATTTCACATTTCTGGAAAGTTTCAAGTAATTTCCGATTTTGGTTCCGTTTTAATAACTTAAAGAGTGTCAAATGTTACGACCGCCACTCTCGCAGAATTGCCCATCTTAATTATCGAAAATTCTCTAAGAAAATCCTTAGAGAATTTTCGATAAATAAGAACGTTATCAGGAAATCATTAAGGGGAAGCCCCCCCTCCTCCTAAACAGAAATATTAAACATTTTAAACAAAATCAAGAATTTAAAACATCAATATTATATGAATAAACAAAATCCTTTTGTGGTTACTAGGGCAACCAAAATGGTTTTTGGTTGCCCTAGTAACCACAAAAAACACATTAAAATTGGCAAAAAATCCATTCACACCGACCTTAAAAACTAAATAACCGTGCAAGATCTCTTAAAAAGCTTTCACTAAATGCTTCACAAAAGGTCAAAGGGTGTTTTAATAGCGGGATTTTCCTGTCACTAAAAATCTGAGCGATGTGTGCACATTTAAAGGTGGCGAAAATATTTTTTATTCAAGATATTAAAAATAAAAAAATCTAAATTTTAATTTATAAAACTATTTGCATTAAACCAAAAAACATTCTCTTAACAACTGAGATTCATTTTGTTTATGTGCATATATCCCCTATAAAGATGGCGTCGAAATCTCATATGCCGAAACCACCACTTATGAAAGTCTCTAATTGGTTCTGAGCCAGAACTCTTACCACTGCGACACAATTGCAATTATATACAATTAATGTAAAAATTAATAAATCAAAAATCAATTAACTTAAAAATAAATCAATCAAAAATAAATGCAATCAAAAATATTGTGATTATTTTTCATAATTCATGATTATTTTCATAAACCATAACTATTTTTCAATTAATCAAAGCAAATATAAATCAGCGCAAAAATTAATGCAATTAAAAATAATATGACTATTTTTCAATGAATCAGTATAGTTTCAATATATCATAGTTACACATAACATTATACGCTACTAAATTAATGCTACAATTAAATGTAAAGTATTGATTAGATGGGTGTTGTAACACCTTTTTACATCAGTTTGACATCATTGAAACTCATTTAAAAAAGTTTTTTTTTTTGATTTAATTTTTTTTTTTAATATTGAATTGTGAGCGACGGCTGTAAGCGGTTTTACTATTTTAGGTAAAAGTGTTTTTAAAGGAGATAATGGGTGGAAACTTTAGGCCACCTCAATTATAAATGTTTCTTGTAAAACTTTTAAACTTGATGCTTTTTTTTTTATAATTTTGTGAGAAAACTGTAAGGTGTCCTTCTTTCAGTAATTGGTTAAATAAAAACAGTTGTCCAATTAGGTTTGGCTTGAAAAACTTTATTTCGTAGTTAATAAATCACACGGTGTATAAATGCATCAACATTAATGCAATGAAAAACTAGTATGCCTTCTATTTAAAAAAAATTGTATTCTTAAGCTAACTAGACAACTTGATGCGTAAATATATTACTAATTATACATTGCCACAATAATTTTTGAAAAACTCGGTTCTACTTAGGGTAAAAAACTTCTCGAAGATTTCCAGGAAAAAATTTTTAGGGTAGAACGGGGCTAGTTGAGCATAGGGGCAGGTTGGGCAACTAAAACATCTCAAAATCTACTCATCCCATGGCAAAACATCTAATGGATAAAAGATAGGTATTTAGAATGGCAACAAAATTCGCATCAAATGGTTGTTGGACCGCGGTTAAGTAACATGCACAGACACTTTTTCGATATATGACCAAAAAGTAAAAAAAAATATTTTTGCTATTTTTCTCTTAAATGCTTAAAAAAACATTTATCTGGAATCACTTAAGTGTTTATATTTTAGCCATTTATTTAACTATTGATTATACTTACCCTTTTTTCCTCAAGCCTTATAGTTCTTTTTATAACCTAACTGATGTGTCGCCTTGGTTACACCTTTTCAAGATGTAATTGAGAAAACAAAAATTGTAATTAAAAATCGTAAGATGTAATTGAGAAAACGTAAGTTGTAATTAAGAAACGTAAGATGTAATTGAGAAAACGTAAGTTGTAATTAAGAAACATAAGATGTAATTTAGAAAACGAAAATTGTAATTAAGAATCGTAACATGTAATTGAGAAAATGTAAGTTGTAATTAAGAAATAGAAAGATGTAATTGAGAACACGAAAATTTTAATTTAGATATCGCTTTAAAGGAGTGAGTGTAAAATGGCGCTTAAAAAAAATGGCGCGTAAAAAAATGAAACGCATAAAATGACGCACTTAAAAATGACGCAAGATTTGTAGCGTAAATTGAATTTTTTAGGGAAAAATTTAGGGAAAAATTTATAGTTTTTAGGCAAATGAATTATAATTAAAAATTGTATAAAAATTATAATTAAAAATTGTATAATTAAAAATCACTTCATTGATCATTTAAGCACCAACTTGTACGTGTTCCATATTTAAAATAGTTGCATAGTGCGTGGTTGTGTGTTTTACCGCACGTGCACAATCTCCTCCCATTATAGTATTTTTCGCCTCAATTACAATTCGTTCTAAATACTGCATGCGCTGTTCCGCAATCCCTTCACCTAATGCAGGTGGAATGCGAATTGCATTTTTAACGTTACTTTTAATTTTGGACCAGATCGTTTCCACCGGGTTCAACATTGGACTGTAAGGTCCCAAACGTAACAACTGAGCTGGTGAATTATCAAACACCCTTTGCAAACGAGCGTGACAAGGAGCATTATCTGTTACGACGACCAAATCCTCCAAACGATTCCCGGATGTAACCCACTGGTGAAACATAGCCAACATCCACTCGTTACAGGAATCTGCTCTAAATGATCTCCTGCGAGTTTCTATCATGACGACATTTGTAGTTGAAATAGCTGCGATCAAGTGTATGTTTAAACCTTTTGAAGCAGGTACTTTCATAATTGCTCTTTTTCCTTGTCTCGCGCGTCCTTGCGTTTTTCTACAAAAAAGGTTAAAATTTGTTTCATCCAACCAAACTACCTGACGACCATTTGTGATATGTTCGTTGATGTTTCTAACATATTCAGCTCTTTTTTGTTTGTTTTCATAACTGTTCATTGTAGAAGGCTCCTTGTGCACTTTTTTTAATGAGAACAATCTGCCTTCGAGGTAATTTGCTATTGTTGTTGTGCTAACGTTTATGTTAAATTGTCTTAATATCTTTGTTTTGATGGCCACCAATGTTAATTGACAATCATTTTCAATCCATGTTAATGTTTCTTTGATTTAATCTTCGGTCAACTTTTTCGGTTTAAAACCTCCTTTTCCGATGAAATTTGAATTTCCGCTGCGAACCCAATTGTATGCTGTCTTATATTTGATACCTAGCGTTTGCGCGAGATTCACCCAATCTTCAAATCGCTCCGCACATTCAACAACTCTTCTCCTGTCATTTGGAGAAGATAAAACGTAACGTTTCCTTTCAACTTGTTCAGTTGTGTATATTTCATGCCGACAAATCGGACAACTTGAATCTGGTTGTTCCAGAACTGGACGTAAACAAATTTGGTGACATAAATGTTCACACGGATTTAGCTTAATCACAGACTTTCGGGTCATAGTGTATTGGCATATAACACAACGATCTTTCAATTCCATTATTATTACTTGTGCATACAAAAGCAAAATTTAAGATTATAACTTAAATTCATGTCCAAAAAGACCTTTTGTAACAACCTACAAACTTAGACTGTGAATTTGCTATTTTAATTTATGTGTTCTCAATTACAAGTTACGATTTCTGAATTACATATTATGATTTCTCAATTATATTTTACGTTTTCTCAATTACATGTTGTGTTTCTTAATTACATGTTACGACTTCTTATTTACATGTTGTGTTTCTCAATTAAATATAACGTTTTCTCAATTACATGTTGTGTTTCTTAATTACATATTACGACTTCTTAATTACAACTTTCATGTTCTCATTTACATCTTGAAAAGGTGTAGTAGGGGTAAGTTGAGCAGATTTGACAACGATTAATAAAACGGCTCTATAAGACGCAAAGATAAAATTTCGTTTAATGAACATTTAAAGGTCCATTCACACTTTTAAATTAATCATTATAAAATATTCATAACAATTATAAGGTAATATCTTAAACCTTTTTTTTAAATATATCCAAAAGGCATTTGTTGGTTTAAATTGGTTTAGATGAATTAAAATTGGTTTTTGATCACGTTTAGATGGCATTTACGTCGATCTAAACGTTTAGAAATCTATTTTTAACGTGTTCTGAATATTTTATTTGCGTTGAAAAGCTATATCAAACATTTTCCGTACGGAACTAACTTAATTAAATTAGTTTCACACATAATGTGTCGGACATTTTGAATCTTTCATTATGATTAAAAATTAGAATTTCTTATGAATCTTAAATTATGTAATAAATGGTTTAGAAAAGATAAAAAAAAATTTTTTAGTATTATATTGTGGCTAATAAAGCAGCTAAATATCTTGTAAGTTCTTAAATAATATTATATAAGCGATTAAAAGTAATTTTAAGTACAGTAACAATGTATTTTGATAATTCTTTTTTTTTAGTTATTGCCACCAAAATAGCAGTTTCAAAATTGTAGCAGTAGTTTCAAAAAAGTATGATTTTCAGCAGGTAGTCCCTAAAATGCAGAGTTCTTTTAAAATTGAATATCACACCTGCGGATAAACTTTTTCTTATGTAGAATTGAATTCTGAGTCGAATGGCGACACACGGAATGTCGCCCGACCAATACCTGCTGAGTTATTAAACAAAAACCCGATCAAAATGCATAAAAACCGTTTTTACAACACCCGCGGAGTAAGCTAAATCGATTTGAAATTAAATTTTCTATTAAAAAAGTTTTTTTTACGACTACTGCATTAAATCCAGTTAAGATATCAGTTATAATCTAAAGGGCGTAAAGTAATGTTGGGTTTTCCCCGCATTTATATTGAAATGAAACAAGGAAACGTTTTATATCTTCACAGATAAACATTTTCTTATGTAGAATTGAATTCTGAGTCGAATGGCTGCACGCGGAATGATGTCCGACCAATACCTGCTGAGTAATTAAACAAAAACCCGATCAAAATGCATAAAAACCGTTTTTACAACAGCACCAATTCATTTTCACACCCGCGGAGTGAGCTAAATCGATTCGAAATTAAATTTTCTATTAGAAAAGGTTTATTTTACGACTACTGCATTAAATCCAGTTAAGATATCAGTTATAATCTAAAGGGCGTAGAGCAATGTTGGGTTTTCCCCGCATTTATATCGGAAACGTTCTATATCTTCATATTAAAAGGAAACGTTCTATATCTTCACAGATAAACTTTTTCTTATGTAGAATTAAATTCTGAGTTGAATGGCGACACGCGGAATGTCGCCCGACCAATACCTTCTGAGTTATTAGACAAAAACCCGATCAAAATGCATAAAAGTCGTTTTTACAACAGCATCAAACATTTTCACACCTGCGGAATGTTAGATAAATATAGATAAATTTATTAACTTTTTCGCCAATATAATTTTTTTTTTACAAAATCGTTAACGTAACAAATCGACTGGAGCAAGCAGAAGTCAATTTTTTTATCATTTTTCCCCGTTAATTTTAATTTATTTTACATTAAATATCAATTAAATATAAGATAAACACAAGTTATAAGATATTCAAATATATATAAATATAAAAACTCTTTTGATTAAAATAGCCAAATAAATATATCTTTATTTATATAAATACAACTAAATGCATTTTTATAACTATAACCATAAGCATTTTGAGCTATTGTGGAAATAAATAAAAAATTTCAAGATGTGTAAGAGTTTTTTTAAAAATAAGAGATTTACTCAATAATGTTGAGGTCAAGTAACTGTTGTTTAACAACGCATTTAAAATATTGAAAAGAGTTTATCGTTTTAATCTCATTTGTGAGAAACGAGTTCCACAATTGTGATCCTATTCTAGATATTGAGAATTTCGATTGTCACAAAGACATTTATAGAATATAGTAATACTGCTTAGAATATTTTGTTTCATATTTATGATCAATAAGTTGGAAGTAATTATGGAATATTTTTAGGATCAAATTATTTTTTAACTTAAACATAAACTGAAGGATGCTACAGATGTTTTGTTCATAAAAATTATGAACTCTCAGTTCTTTCATTATTTGTTTAGCACTAGCATATCCATTTGTGAATATGCGGCATGCTTGCTTTTGTTTTTTATAAACTAAAGCTAGTTTTGATTGGTAAGTACTTGCCCAGGCAACATTGCAGTAGCTAATGTAGCTATGAACAAATGCAAAGTATAAACTTTTTAGACACACTTTGTTTTAAAGATACTTAGTTTTATACATAACTCCAACGCTTTTAGATATTTTATTTTCTAACAACTTGATATGCTCTTTCCAGCTGATATGTTCATCTAGAATAACTCCTAGTAACTTCACAGAAAATACTCTTTTTAATTTTGTTTTGTTTTGTCATCTAAACTATTCGGGAGTTTTAAAGGTAACGTGTCTGACTTTGATGGTTTTATGAAAAGAATGTATTTGCTTTTTTCAATGTTCAAGGAAAGTTTGTTGGCCTTCAACCAATCGCTTAGCTCTTCAAGCTCCTAATTTACTGTGTTAAAAATAGTTTTAATATTTTAGTGGATGTAGAACGCTTGGGTGTCATCAGCAAAATGAATAAAATTAAGTATACGAAAAGATAAAAATATGTCGTTAATATAGACAAGAAAAAGCATAGGACCTAGAATAGATCCATGGGGAACGCCACAAGTAATGGTTTCAATGGAAGTGTAAGTGTTATTGTAATGTAAAGCTTGTTTCCGATTGTTTAGATTGCAACTAAACCATTTAGATTTTTATTTTTATACCATAATTACTAAGTTTGTATAGGAGGATTTTGTAATCCACTGTATCGAACGCCTTCGACAAATCAATAAATACTCCAAGTGTATATTGATTTTTGTCAAACCCATTCAAAATTTCGTTAACTAACTTTATTACTGCATGTTCAGTTGAATGGTCTTTTTTAAATCCGTATTGGTTATTGAAAAGGATATTGTGATTTTCGAGGTACGAAAAAAGTCTACTGTACATTATGCTCTCTAGTACTTTCGAGAAGCATGAAAGTATGGAGATAGGCCTATAGTTTGATAAAGTGGAGTTATCTTCGCTTTTATATATCGGAACTACGCGTGCTAATTTTAAGTGTTCAGGAAAAACTCCACTTTTTAATGAGAGATTAAATATGTACAATAGGGGATATTCAATAACATCATAAATTTTTTTAACCACCTGAGAGCTAATGTCATCAAGGCCCGAACTCTTTTTTGATTGTATTGTTTTAAATGCGTTTCGAAGCTCATCAGAAGATAAGTCTAACTCGTTAATTACAAACTTATTTTAAATATGATTTAAATATTTTTTTACTTTGACTTATTTTATTATCTAGTGTGTTTCTGATGTATGTAAAATACTTGTTAAAGCTTTCAGCAATCTTTTCATTAATAACAATGTTTTTGTAATCAGTATTTGAATGGTTGGCAGGATATTACCTGGATCAATCTTTTTCTTTCCTATTACTGTTTTTATAACATCCCAAGTATTTTTATTATTACCAATCTTATTTTGTAAAAGATTGGAATAGTAATTTTCTTTTACCTAGTTTCTTAAGTTTTTCAAATAGGTTTTTATAACTTTTATATGAATGTGTTAAATTGAATATAAATTCGAAATTAAAGTGCAAAGCTATCAAGCTTTGCACTTTAATTTCGAAAAAACCCGAATAAAATGCAATAAAACCGTTTTTACAACAATGACAAACCCTAACCCGCTGAGTACACTGGTTGAAAATTATTTTCTAAGATAAGTGCCATTACGCAGAATGTCTGCGTAGTTGTTATACGGAAACCCTAACAAAAATCAATAAAACAATTTAACAAAAATTTAAATAAGTATAATAATCGTAACAAAACTGTTTTTATAATAAGTTTGTTTTTAATGTAAGAATGTTTTTTTATGTAAGAAACAAGTTCTAAGTTATAGTAACTTAGAATTTCTATTAGCGTCATAGTTAGTTTTTATGAACTTTCTATTTGCGTCATAGTTAGTTTTTATGTATACTACGCCTTTAAACACAATGAACATTTAAAGTAAGTTTTGCTACTATTTTTATCGCAGGCATCGTGATACCATTTTCTGCATAGTACACATAATAAATGTTGGAGCAAATGATTATTGTCTCCTTTGCATGAATATTTAGCACATATTGTCCAATCTTTGTTTTGTTAGTGAATATTTGACATCACCATGTCAAATATGTCTATACTCTTTGTTATACAAATGCTTACTTTTAACTTGTTTTGAGTTTTTACAATAAGATTTAATATTTGCTTCTCTAGTACTTTTTTTTGATCAAACGTAATTGAAATCTCTCCAAGACTGTAGATATACCTTATAAACTTTCTTGCTTCTGCTATAGGCACAAATTCTTTTTGACCTTTTATTATTTGATAAGCCCACAATATAACATAAACACCGCAATCAAAACTACTATTTTGTTGTTCGCAATCTAAACTGTAATAGAATTTAAATTTACTTATGTCTAATTTTGATTAAGCAAGGGTTGATGAAATTGAGTTATTTTCATTAATTCTACAAAGTGCTCTCATCTGTTATTGTTTAGTCGTAGTGAATCAAAAATGCAGATATAATTGTTGTTTAATGAAATCACTCCTAATATCCAATGAGTGCCTCTTTCTATATCTGTATTTATATTCTCCAAAATAAAGTCTTTGTTAAATACGTCATGTTGGTGCATAAATTTTGAAAGTTGTGCAATGTTTCCATTTACTAAATATCGATAATTAAAATAATCTAAGTAAAATATTTGATTTTCTTTCTCAAACGATTTTAAGAACAACAAACATACTTGATCAATTACGTTTGATGTTAAGGGCTCATTTTCATTCAGCGACGGTTCATTTAACTCTTCAGCTGAGGGAGCCAGTTGTGGCAAATTACTAAAATCTGCTATAAAAGTTGTAACTGTTTTTTCTTCTAGAATTTTATTGTTTTTATCACCTATGTTACTCAAATTCTCGGTAGAAACTTCCATGCTTGTATTGTTTTTGAATGTATCTAAAGTTGCCAACAATGTAAAAGTATTTTCCGCCGTGTTTAACATTGTTTTGTTTGGTGTCGAATGTTTTGGAGGCAAATGTTTAGATACTTCTAAGGAGTTGTCAGCAGTTATAATACTTAGTTCTCTGTCTTTTGGTCTCGGTTTTTTTCTGCCACTTTTAGTTTCATGGTTATTGTTTTTTTTTAATTTGCCTAAGCGGTATGTTGGCTTTGATATATCTGGGGGTGCGTTTGGTAATGATTTTACTGATATTATATGATAACAGTTTTTTCTAGCAGGGCATGTACAAGTATATCCTTTAGTATTACCGTTATAGTTTACAAGATGTTTTTTGCCATCAATTGCGCTTTTTACTGTATAACAACCATTTTTCGGTTCATACGAAGCTAAATCTTTTTTTAAAACTATTGATGCCAACGTGTTAGCAGATTGTCTGAATGATTTACTAATGCCAATCTGAATCGGTTTCATTTGATTTTTACTTATACTTTCTAAGATATCATCTAATGGAGTAAATTCTAAATCACTTATTTCTAATAACTTTTTGGTGAGATTTTGGTCAACCATTTTGAAGTTTCCTAGATTTTTGTAGCCACGATTAAATTTGTTAAGAAAATAAATTTGAAATTTATATAACGATAATACTATAGAATCTAATGGAAGCTCTTTATATTTTGGATGGTCTTTAATCATTCTATTCAAACGTTCTGCAATATTATTTGTTGGATTTACATCATTGAAAGATAAAAATCTGTGATATATTGATTTATTGCAATGCATTTTAATTTTTCAAACGTTTGTCAAAATATTTAAGAAAAATTGCTGACCATTTCAGTTTCAATCTTTCATAATCGTGGTCAAAATTGTTACTTTCGCATAGTTCCTCAACATTTGTTATGTACACTTTGTAATCATCTTTATAACCTTTTACTGTGCTGATATACCTTTTTACGTCTTGAAGAACATGATTTCTGCAAAATATTATGTTCGATGAAATATTTGAGTTTCTCATTATTAAATTTACGATTGATTTTTCGCGATCTATTAAAATTGGAATGTTCTTTCCAAATTTATCCAGTAACAATAGACGATATATAAAATTTGACCAAACCATATCGTGTGTTATTTCATGCTTTCTATCGTGTATTACAAACATCACCGGAAATATTGGTTCTTTTACAAAATCAGTGTTTCTCATAACTAAAATTAAAGCATAAAAGTCCCCTAAATCATAAGATAACATTTGTTTTAATGACGGATTGGCACTGCTTTCTTTTATCAGTTTATTAGCGAGCTCCAAAGCTTTTGGATGAGCCATAACTAACATCAAGTCACGATGAATAGCAAAGTAATGAATGAAATCATATAAATCTTGATTGGCTAGCTCTTGGACTCCGTAAATTTCATCATTTGTAATTCTCCGTTTTTTCACTTCGTTGTATTTGATATTTTCGGTTTGCTTAGTGTTGCGTGGTGAAACCGATGCTTCAGGATCAATAAAAGAATAGGGAGTATTTTTTAGGATACAGTCTTTTTTTGATAGAGTTAAAAAATTTTCATATAATTTTTGTGGTTTAATATCCAAAGCATTTGCCTTCATAAGATTTTTTAGAGTTGTTGTTGAACGGATAAACGGTCTGTCACAATTGCTATTTCCGTGAGGAATTGAAACTGAAGCGCGATGATCTCCAAAGTAGTGAATTATCACAAAAGGCATGTTGCTTACAAAAACTTGTTTTTGAAAATCGTTGTTGTATTCATTTGTTTTGCCAATTTGATTTTTATAATAAGTTTTTGTTATATCAAGTTGTTGGTTTTTTATTCTCCCAGTGTTTCGAAATCGATAATGATCACATAAATAATCATCATCAAGTTCACTTTTCTGTTTATAGATGTAAATTTCTCCTGCGTGAGTTTTGATTGGCGCTGATTCAATGATATCGCAATTTAAACTGTCATTTCTTATTTTATCAAAGATTTGCATAGCAAACTGAAAACTAAGTGGCTGATTTATTTTATCGTATACAAAATTTTTTACTCTCTCAGTACGAACGAGGTTTTCTTCAACGTTAATTGTCATTTTCTTTAGGTTCACACCTTTTTTAAATTAAAAACTCAACCCAAAATCCTCAGATATAAAATGGTTAAAAATGATATTTTCAGAAAAAACCTAAATTTTTTTTAAGCAGATCTATTTAAATAGGTTCAAGACTGTATTGGCGCCAAATTTAAGCGCACTAATTTTAACTTTTTTCTGTTTTGTTACGTTAAGTTTTAGAAGACAATGACTTTGGAAAATAAATTTCAGTTAATTACTTTTTATGAATGAAAAGCTTTATTATGTTCAAAAAAAGGACATTGCAGCGCTTCTATTTAACAAATTAACTTTATAAACAATTTATTTAGATAAACTGGATACAAATATTTCGTTTAACCTATCCTTCATATGTAGTAATAAATAATTATTTATTGTAAATCTAATTATATCAACGCTTTCCCATATTTTTCTAAAGTATATATAAAAGGTGATCAGTGTCCTTCTATTTTTGAAGAAGAGCGCCATGAAAATATAATTTTTAATTACATTTGGCTCGAACTCTCCTTCTTAAATAGGAGAACATTGGTCAGCTTAAGATATCGTCAGCCGAGAATATATATATATATATATATATATATATATATATATATATATATATATATATATATATATATATATATATATATATATATATATATATATATATATATATATGTATATATATATACATATATATATATATATATATATATATATATATATATATATATATATATATATATATATATATATATATATATATATATATATATATATATATATATATATATATATATATATATATATATATAAATATATATATATATATATATTTGCATATATACTTTATGCATTTTGATCGGAATTCAAACTCAAAATTCAAATCTACATTAGAAAAAGTCTATCCGCGAAGATATAGAGCGTTTCCTTGTTTCATTTCGATATAAATGCGGAGAAAACCCAACATTACTTTACGCTTATCGATTTAGCTCACTCCGGGGGTGTGAAAATGCATTGCTGCTGTTGTAAAAACGGTTTTTATGCATTTTTATCGGGTTTTTGTTTAATAACTCAGCAAGTATTGGTCGGGCGACATTCCGCGTGTCGCCATTTGACTCAGAATTCAGTTCTACATAAGAAAAAGTCTATCCGCGGATGTGATTTTCAATTTTAAAAAATCTCTGCATTTTAGGGACTACCATTTTCAGCATTTTTTCAAAACTATTTCTTAAATTGTTTTTTCTGTTTGGTTTTTAACAACGTTATAGATCGTCTATAGTTAACTCTTAGCTTTCTAATTTTTCTACTTTTACTAAAAGTAGACAAATTATGAAAAATAGTTACCACTTAAAATTCATACATTTTCTCTAAAAGTTTTAGAGAAAAACTTTGCATTTTAAGTGGTAACTATTCTTTAAATAACTAATTAAAATTGTTATTGTTTGTTTATATTAAGACCTAACATCTATTTGTTTTTGGTAGATGTTATATTGATCGAATAGCAATATTATAATATTTGAACTTTTAGTGCAGTCAGTGCTGATCAAAAATTGTGAGGTTCAAATATTTATATAATTGATCTTCAGTTTTAGTGTAGGCTTTTAGTGTAAACTGAAAAATATTTAAAAAAATTTAAGTATTACTCATACTTCTATATGATAAACACTAAAGTGAAAATAAATTTACTTACATCTAATATGATAGATTATTATATTGTATCATTTATTTTCTCTTTAGTAGAAAAGTTAACATGGTTTGAAAAATAATATATATAGCTATGCAACATAATTTTCTAAAATCTGCGCAAATATATTTTTTATTGTTAGTTAATTTTTGCGTGTTTAATTTCATTTTATATTTTATATACAGTCCTGTCAGTTGCAACAACAATTAAAGCAGCAGAAAACAGCCAAGTACACATGCAAGTGGTAAATTGATTTTTTGTGATGTTTTTACTCCTTTAAAACTTAGATTTTCCTAAAATAATAGTTAAGTTACTGGCTATTTCTGTAAAGATCATTTTATAAATAAAAACTGCAGTGTTTTTAAAACTTATAGTTATTTTTTTAGTAATCACGAGATAAAATCTGAACATCTGTCAGATATTTACCTTTTAAATCATAATCTAATTGCTCAGGCTTATGAAAAGCTATTTTTAAAAATTCAACGCCTAAAAAATAATGTAAAACTAAAGGTAACTCCTGTTTTATTTGAAAGGTACGTTGATGATTGGTTCTAGTCTTTAAAGTTTAAATTTGTTAAAAGAGAGTTCAAATTGTTCTGTTTTTATCTTATGTTTTTATCTATATCTTAAAGCTATTGAAATATTTATTGCATTGTTTTTCAATTATTTTACTATGTTATGAAAGACCTACCAAGCTTGAAAATTTACGGGTCGAAATATATAGTATGTATATGAATATCATCCCTCGGAATTAGGAAAACTAAAGTCAGCATAAAAAGCTAGAAACTAGACTACTAAACTTATTTAAAACACTTTTAACAAATTTAGTTACAAGTTAATGTTATGTGTTGATGTACCTTTAACAAAATTAGTGTTAACATTTTAGCAAAATGTCATATTGCCAGGCTGTTTGGTTGGAAGAACCAAAAGCTTGATATTTTATTGAATTGTTATTTTAGTTTGTGATATTATAACTTGTATTCACAAAATGTTAAATAATTTACTTTTTAATTTTATTTGTCATTGAAAACATTTTTGGATAAGATGTTTTGTTATTTCTTTTACAGATTGTTATGAGGATTGCAAAAGTTTTAAATATCAGAAACTGAAGAAGACATTGATAATTAGCAGATAACAAAAAAGCGCAAAAGTGCTGATTATACAACTCTTTTAAAGGTTTTATTTTAATTTGTTAATGTTTATATAGAAACTAATAATGTATAAACTGAAAATAATAACATATAATTAATCCATAATTGTGCATTATTTTAATCTAAATTAATTTTTTTCAATTTTTTTCAATTTCTTTGGAGTTAATATTACTAGTTTAATACAGTTACAGTAGAAATGGCTAATTGCATTCTAAGATATCTTTATTCAAATCAAGTTTGACTACTATACCAAAAGACTGTAGAATGGACCAATCAAGTAAGATGTCTGAATTTATATCTTTTATATAGAACTCCTTTACTTTAAAAATAAAACTGTTAATTTTATGACTTATGAACATATTTAGCGATATAATCCTTTTAAGATAGGCTTTTCAAAATCAAATATACAATGCTTTCGTAAATTTTTATTTAAAATAACTTTGCATGCATAATATATCTATATTGTTGTTTACATTGTAGCTAACCCATTAGTATTTGCAAAGTCATCTTTTCTGTTACCCCAAAAATTGAGTTCTAAAATACCTTTATTCACATAACTACTATATCAAAGAACAAACAAAATGGATTAATCAAGTAATACTTAATTTTTAGCTTAAGTTGCGTGTTAGTACATATATGATTTTGATATATAACTTTTAATTATTATGTTTATTAATTAATTTTAAACTTTAAGAATTTTAGGAATTACAATTTTATTTTTACATGTGTATTTATATTGTAGTGGAACTGTCGGTTTCCACAACTTTTCAATTAAATAGAAAGTTTCAATAGAACAGGATACTGAGTGTGTCTACTGCTCCTCAAGACAATGGATAATAAGAGTTATCAAACTTTATATATATATGTATATACATATATATATATATATATATATATATATATATATATATATATATATATATATATATATATATATATATATATATATATATATATATATATATATATATGTATATACATATATATATATATATATATATATATATATATATATATATATATATATATATATATATATATATATATATATATATATATATATATATATTTATATATATATTGCTGTACAGATATTGTTATAAAGTAATAGAATACTGTATAATATTGTATTACTATGTTTAGAAAGGGCACTGCAGGACATTGTCCTGCAGTTATGCAACTTATCAACCCATAACTGTGATAACTACAAGTTTTTTTAATAAGGTTTTTATATAAATTTATATAAATGTAATATATTTTACAGAGTTTTAAAGAAAAGTTCTCTATCAGTTGTTACTATAGTTACTCAATGTACACTGTACGATCTTCTATAATCTATAAAACTATGGATTTATAAAGTTGTTAAATGAATGGTATATATGAATAGAATGAAGATGTTTATTGAGTTGTTTTAATTATTTTTAAAAAAGAGATTGTATGACTTCGGTATCCGTAATACGGTATCGTGCATTAGTTCCCATCTTAGAATGGCTCCCTTTCGTATAAGTGGAAATAGGAAAGGTTATGTTCTTTTTTCTACGAAGAGGCTTAATTGGTTCAAGAAAAGATGACGATGATCATTATGGAGCCGATCATGATGACGAATACGATAACGCATATATTAATAAAGAAAATGATTTTACTTGTATTTAAGACTACTATAAATAAAAAGTTATCTGTTTAATGTATGATTTATATATGAGTATTTAGATAATGCATTCAGCGTTTAACTTTTCTTTACGGTGCTTATTTAAAGTAGCTTAAAAAAAAGAAAAGTCTGATTCGTTTATCAGTATTTTTTATTTATTTATGCTTCTTTAAATAAGCGCCGTAAAATAAAGTTGACCATCGCGAAGTTTAAAGCGAAAGATTTTAATAGAGTTAAAATTTTTTTTTTTTTAATTTTGTTTTACTTCACCTCCTCAAGGCCGAGAAGGCCACTACAGACGAGGAGGCTACTTATTTTGTGGCTATAACCCTCTCTCAACTCTATAACTCCGAAACACGAACCTTGACGAACAAGGCCGCTGCGCAGAGAAACGAGTTGAGCGCGGTACTACCAGGGACGTGGTGGGGATCGAACTCGGAACCACTCGTTTATGAAGCGAGCGCTCTACCACTACACCACTACCGCATAGAAGTAGAGTTTAAAACAAACCATTAAGATATGGTTTAAATGGAGCATTCGATTGACCTACGTTCTAAATCGAAACTGAATTAAATTTTAACATTTAGAACGAACATTAACTAAACGTTGATTAAATGTTCGAATGCTCGCTGGGATGTATTTATAATTTAAAATTATTTGATTTTTTAATATTTTAAAATATTTATACTTCAATATTACGTGGTCAACAAAATCTTTAAGTTGAAAAGTTCTTGAATAATTTTTTTAATTAATCTTGTTTACTATGTTATTATGATAATATAATGATAGTGTGCATATTTAAAAAACATATAACTTATAATTTACATAATATAAACATATAATTTAAAGTGTATATAATCAAAACATATATAAAATATGATATTTCGTTTCTATTTTGATTATTTATACTATATATAAATAATTTATATATATATATATATATATATATATATGTATATATATATACATATATATATATATATATATATATATATATATATATATATATATATATATATATATATATATATATATATATATATATATATATATATATATATATATATATATTATTTAATATTACTTTAATTAAATAGAAAAGTTTAAATATTGGTATATAATAGTTAGAGAATGTTTTAGTTCTTAGTTCTACACACACACACACATACTTACACACACACATATATTTACATGTATATATACATGTATATATATATATGTATATATATATATATATATATATATATATATATATATATATATATATATACATATATATATATATATTATATGCGGTAGTGGTGTAGTGGTAGAGCGCTCGCTTCATAAACGAGTGGTTCCGAGTTCGATCCCCACCACGTGTTAGTGCAGCTAAAGAATTTGATATCAATAGAATGATATTAGCATGATATTTTTTAAAACCAAACTCTGGTGGTTACCCATCCATGGGTTATTCAAAACCTAGATTATTTTCCCAAGAGCAGGAAAGTGTTTTAAAAAAATTATTTATTGCAAATGGTATCTATATTTTACGGCTATAATCCTAAAGATGTTCGATCTATTGCTTATGAGTGTGCTCTTCAATACAAAATCAAAGTACCGGATTCTTGGACAGTAAATAATATGGTTGGTAAAGAGTGGATGACTAGTTTTTTAAAAAGAAATTCTCAATTATCTATAAGGAAACCTGAAGCAACTAGCCTTGGTAGGGCAACATCATTTAACGCTGTAAATGTAAAAGTATTTTTTGATAAGCTTGGTGAAGTTATGGATATATAAGAATTTAGTGCTTCACAAATATGGAACGTTGACAAAACTTGCGTATCTGCAGTTGTAAAACCTAGTAAAATTGTGGTTGCAAAGGGCAAGAGAAATGTTGGTGCTATGACATCTGGGAGAAGAGACACTAACGTCACAATGGTAACTGCTGTATTTGCCTAAGGAAAAACAGTACTTCTAATGTTTGTGTTCCCTTGCAAAAATTTTAAAGATTATTTTGTTAATGATGGTCCACCAGACTGTATTGGGGTAGATAATGGAAGTGACTGGGTTACAGATATTGAATTAAAAAATTTTATGCAGCATTTGATTAGGCATGTGAAGCCTTCAAATTAATATAAAACTCTGTTAGTTTTGGACAATCGCTCTTCTCACTTGCATTTTGAAACACTAAACTTAGCAAAGGGGAATGGAACAGTCATGTTGTCTTTCCCACCACACTGCAGCCATAAGCTGCAGTCACTAAATTTATCAGTGTTTGGACCTTTTAAAAAGTACCTATCAGTTGCACAAGATGCATGGCTGAGAAACAATCCTGGAAAAGCCATAAAAATTTATGATATACCAAAAATTGTATCTGATTCATTGCCATTAGCAATAACGTGTACTGACATTAAAAAGGGTTTTCAATAAACTCGTGTATACCCGTACAATGCAAACATTTTTGCTGATGATTTTTTACCATCATTTGTCATCATTTGTGATCGTATAGAACCAGCAAATCTCGTTTCTGAGCTATCACACCTAGCTCAATTTGAAGTATGTTTAACTTCATCTTCAGGTCAGTCTGTCAAAAGTAATATCAATATAGAGACAACGTTACTTATTCCTGAAACTCCTAAAGCATTTTCTACAGAAACTAGGGGTGGGAGTAAAGGTTAATTTTAGTCTAGCTAAAAATACTTAACTAAATTTTTAGTCTAACTAAAATTAGTTAACTAACTTTTTAGTTAACTAAAATTAGTCGATTAACTTAATAGTTAACTAAAATTACGCGACTAACTTTTTAATTAACTAAAATTACCCGACTAACTTTTTAGTTAACTAAAATTAGTCGACTAACTTTTTAGTTAACTAAAATTAGTCGACTAACTTTCTAGTTAACTAAAATTACCCGACTAACTTTCTAGCTAACTAAAATTACCCGATTAACTTTTTAGCTAACTAAAATTAGTCGACTAACTTTTTATTCTAACTAAAATTAGTCGACTAACTTTTTAGTCTAACTAAAATTAGTCGGCTAACTTTTTAGTTAACTCAAATTAGTCGACTAAATATTTAGTGTAACTAAATTTAGTCGACTAAAGCAAGATTTAGTGCTTGAAAAAAGAAATAATCTTTCGCATAAAAATTTTACACACGAGGAAGCATTATAAAGGCGATAAATATTATTTTATCGTAATTAAACACTTTACTAGTTGTGAATCCTAGTGCCTAGTTGAACTAAACTGTTATTCAAAAGAAATGTTTTAAGCAAAATTCGATTATTTTAATTTTTTCCCAGCTCTAAGACAACTGCCTATGAAGTTGTTGCAACTGTTTATAAACACCCAATCAGCATGGACTTTACAAATAATGCCCTTTAGTTATTTATATCAAATTTGGTACGCTTATTGAACGTTTAACTCATATTTTTTATGTGCTGCTTCCTATAGGTAGTGTGCAATAACAATCGCAAATCAAAAATAATCTTTCCTGCCAAGGCCGTACCGACGTGAGTATGGGAACCTTCCCGGGGTTACAACATTCTGTCGGTTTTGTCGGTAAATTAGAAAATTTGAGACTCGGTCGGTTAAAACTGCAACTTGGCTTTTAAATAAAAAAAGCCCTATTTTGGTGAGATTTTTATTGTAAAAAAGGTTATTTCATTTTCACCCCCATCCCCCTACGTCTTCGTTGCTCAGTACAGCCCTGTCCCCTGCCATATTATAGGAATGGATTTTATATAACCACTAATTTCTCCTTTTAAATCTAAACTTATTATTTTGTCACTATCGTTTCCGGAAATATCATCTTCATCGTCAAATGATAACTTAAATTTTTTTAATTTGTTTGTTACCTTTTTAAATAGAATTATATCACAAACTTTTTTTGTTTAATGAAATTTCGACAAAAATTCTTTAACGCATTTAAAATTTTTTTTTCCTTTGTACTTTTCAAAGAATTGAAAACTTTTATAATTTGGATCCAAAAAAGTGGCACATAATAAAACCGAATTATTGTAATATACTGTAGCTTATAGGGCCGGCATAAGTAGGTAACACGTAGAGAGTGCCGTTAAAAGTTTACTTACTAGAATTAGGAAACAAAATTCTTTTTTTTTTTAAATTTACCAACTGACTGTTCTGAAAATCTACATTTGCCAACTTACTTATCTAAAAGAGTCAAATTGGCTTACTAAATGAGCTAAAAGTTCATTGATGGGATGTCACACACGAAACCAACCAACCTATTCTAACACCCCTTTGCGTTGGCCTTGGTAGCTTATTCAATTCTATAGATATTTGTGTTTTACTATGTTTAATTTTTGGATTTTTTATGAAAAAGTTTCTTGAAGTATCTTGATACACTGATCCTAAACCTTTGGAACTGAAAATTGAAAGAAAGTTATTTTGATATTTTTTTATTTTTGCGGTATTATGCGATGAAATGATTATGAATTCGCAATCTTATTCAAAAATTCTAAAAGAAATGATATCATGAACCCAAATTATTTATATTATATATTTATAAAATTCTTTAGTTGGACTAAAAACATAGTCGCGTATATTTAGTTAACTAAAAAGTTAGTCGGGTAATTTTAGTTAACTAAAAAGTTAGTCGGATAATTTTAGTTAACTAAAAAGTTAGTCGGGTAATTTTAGTTAACTAAAAAGTTAGTCGACTGATTTTAGTTTACTAAAAAGTTAGTCAACTAATTTTAGTTACGGTATTTTTAGTTTAGTTAGTTACAATTTTTAGTTTTGGTCACAACACTATCAGAAACTGTGCAACCTTACCCAAAAGCAGCAACAAGAAAGATACATTTGACAAGATGAAGAAAAAGGAAAGCTGCTATTCTAACAGATACTCGAAAAAGAATTATATTAAAACAGCAGCAAACTAAGAAACTTAAAAAAGTTGAGAAACAAAAAAAATTATCTACTTGTCAATTCCTTTCAAATAATATTTAAGAGTGTGGTAAAAAAGAGACTCAATTACATAGTATATTTAAAAAATTAAGAAACAAACAAACAAAAAAACTGAGAAGAAAGAAATTTTAAAGAAACCAAGTTCTGCCAGTTAATCCTTTGCAGATCATGGTAATAAGAAAACTCTGCTGCTTAGTATATTAAAAAAAGTTAAAAAACAATCAAACAAAAAAACTAAGATGACAAAAAAATTAAAGACAAGTGCAGAACACGATTATGCTTGTCTTGTATGTTGAGAAACTTATTCTGAAAGTCTATCAGAAGAAAATTGGATCCAGTGTCAAGGTTGCAATCAATGGTCAAAATTCAAAATGTGATTCACATTCTGGTCAAAACTATATTTGTATCAACTGCAAAATGGAAATTGAAGACTAAGATAAAGTGTTTAGTTATTATTTTATCATAATATTAACAAGTTTTGCTTTAAAAAATTTTAAAAAACTTGTGTTTAGTTTTAAGATTTTTTTTAAAATAAAATAATAAAATTTTGTTTTTTTTTTAGTATCAAAATTATTAGTTTTGATATTCATATCTTAAATAATTTGTTAAAATAGAAAATATATTTAATTTATACGGAAGCTATGTTTTGATTTTATAACAGAGTTAATAGTTGTCACAGAAATGCATTTATATTTTTATAGCTCAACTTGCCCCATGCAATTGCTCAACTTACCCCGCTGGGGTAGGTTGAGCAGCCTAATTAACTTTAGACTATATTTTTTAAAACAAATTAAAAAAGTTTTTTTGTCTCAACCATTCAAGAAACAACCATTCATGTACCGTTCAAGAAATCTGTTAGATTTAGTAAAAATTACCCAACTAGCCACGCCTCCTCAATCAAAGTTTGAGGTCAGCATTCCTAAAGTTGTTTTTATTGATAAATTTTACAATGAATAATTTTATTAATATTTTTTTTTAGGTTCGTATTGAACCCCCATCAAGTTTTCCTGGATACAGATCTTTAATGGTGTGACAAGCAGCTTCAACACAACCAAGATCGACAAATATAAATAAAATTTCTTTAACATCTCAAAATACAATACCTGATGAAATGGATGATTACAATCAAATTGATTTAACTAGATTTTATGATGTTGAAATAATGCTGTCTTAAACAAAAGAAAGGTAACAATGACTTTTTCCTTGTTTTATGATGTTGGTTTCTTTTGATTAAAAGTTTACTTGTTATTAAATCTATTTTAAATATCCTCAATACTTTGCCTTGATTGAAAATTCAAATGTCATGTTGTTTGATGTTTCACCATCATGTCTGCCTAAAACGATAGTTTTTGTTGAAATAATTGTTATTCACGTCGCTTTTTCACTTTATGTATATGTTGTTCACTTGCAAACTAAAATTGAATTGTATTTGCCCTCCAGATGTTGTTATCGACATTTAAAAAATCTGCTTTGTTTGCCCAGTCCAAAGGCTCAGAGTCTTTAAAATGAGAGTCTGAATCTCATTTAAAAATTCGAAAGAGTTAGAGAAGTTTGAAATGAAAAAGAGTGCAATGATACAACCAATGTTGTTTTGTTGTTAAACATTTTAATTGTTTTGGAAAGCGTTGCTGCCTTCTCTTTGATAAGATGTATATTAAACCAAGTGTTAGTTTCAAAGAAAAAAACCTCATTGAATATAGTGAGGACAATCTCACTAAAATTACAAAAACATTATTATTCTTTACGATTAAACCTATGTTTGGTAAACCTTCTTTTGTTGGTAGAATTGTACTAATATTCAAACTGTCAGTACATTTTCTTTGCAATTTGATCATCTCTAAATATTAATACTCCAGATGTGCTGAATAGTGCCGTTAGTTACTATTTGTTGTTAGTTACTTATTGTACTTATGTTTCTGTATTTTGTAAAATACACTCTTTCTTAGTTTAAATATATATGTTTTTTTAGTCACTGAATTACTAAGAAGTAAGTTTTGTTCCGATTTGTTATAAATAAATGTTATAAATTGCATTTATATGTTTGTTAATTTAAATTAACTTTACAATATTAAAATGGTTTAAACCAACTTTAAATTTTTGTAAATTAATTTAATCTAGAAAGATTTAATTTAATATAACTTATTGGATATAAATGAGTTTTGGTCATAAATATAATATTTGTTTATTTATCTCTCAATATTTGCAGTAAACATTTGCTTACATTTTTATTTATGTTTATTTCTTTATTTTGTATAGTTACCTTAATTTATTTATTTAGATACTATAAATATTTATAGTATCAATTTTTAAGTATTTAAAGTATTTAAATACTAGCGGTAAGTATTTCCTTGCATTTCTATTTCTATTTATAATTTGTTTATTCATTTAGATTTGAAAAATTTATGTTTCCAGAGTTGTGATTAATCATAAATCAGTTGTTAAACTGATGAAATTGTAAAGGTTTATGTATCATATATACTAAATATTATAAAGAAACTGCATTTCATTTTGTTTCCACATTTATTAACTTTTTTTTTTGCTCTTATAAATAGTTCAGTATAAATCATTTTATTAAATTAAAACCAAAGAACTTTTAAGTTTGTTTTCATGCTTCAAATAAAATTAAAACAGCTTTATTATTTTTAATAATATTTGTTTATTTTATGTATATATATATATATATATATATATATATATATATATATATATATATATATATATATATATATATATATATATATATATATATATATATATAAAGAGAGAGAAAAATAACTTTATCCTTATTATTTTATCCTAGATTTTTATTTATTTTATCTGTTTATCAATGTTTTTTATTTTATACTTGATCTCTTTATAGATATATTGTTTTAAGTACAACAAGGGGAAATATTTATAATTGTTTTCATAAATTTTCTTTCAATTTTGTAAGCAAGATATTTATTTGTAGTTTATTTTAAATTTTTGATTAAATTATTTTACTCTTTTGTGCAATTTAGAGTAGTACAAAAAGAGATTTTGAATTGTAAAGAATTCGAATTAATTTTAACAATATGTTTAATGAAAACTATGATGTTGAAGGGTTGGTTAGGCTAGATGAAGTTTTGCATGTACAAAATAATGTAAATGCTCTAAGGCGTGTTGAAAATAATTGTCGCCGAAATGAAATGAATAGACTTAGGCAAGATGAAATTAATAGTCAGCAAAATGAAAGAAATAGGCTTAATCGTGATGTAGTTAATCATCGCCAAAATGTAAGAAGAGCTGTTATACGAGCTGAAGATAATTTGAAATTAAATCGGGAAAGCTTTACAGGGTTTATTTACAGGGAGTTATGTAGATCGTATTGCTAATAGCAATTTTCTAAAACATATTTGAAATTATAATGCCTGTCTTTCTTTTGCTTCTTTTAAAGCAGATGTAGTTCAACCAATAAATCATGGGCCTCCATGTTTTAAAATATGTGGTCAGATTTATCATCGTGTAGGTAATCTTAGGCCAGATCAAAATACTCTACCAAAATATTCTCAACTATATCTAAATATTAATACGACAGTGAATATTATTATTAGTGCGCATAGTTACGCATTGTTACGCCTATTGTTGGTTTTGTTAATTACGGTTCTGCATTATGTAAAATACACTATTTCTCAGTTTTTAAGTTGTTTCTAGACTTTTCTAAGCGCAGTTATATATTCCACGCGGTCTTTCAAGTAAAATCAGCAAGCAAATTGGAGCTGATACACTTATTTTCAAAAAGAATTGATGTTGTTGATCTTTTAAAATAAAAATTTAAATAATTGTTAGTTTGTTGTTGCTTATTTTTATTTTTTCTAATTTTTATAGCCTGTTTTTATTTTTTAGAAGAAGTTAGAACTAAAATGTTAAGTAAAATAGTTTTTTTAGTAAAATGTTTCTTTTTTAGTAAACTGTTTCATTTTGTTGTTAGTCTTTTTAGAACATTTTAAGCAAGTATTGTTTTATTTTTTAGAACAGTTAAGAGAATCTGATGGTTTTTTTAGTAAGTTCATTTCATTTTCTTATTTATAGATAAAGATTGTTTTTTGCAAAAATAATTATATATAAAATAAAGTTTTATATATGTATTTAATATGAAAAGTTAAATAAAATAAGACTGTTATTTGTGATCATGTAAGCTTATATACATAAGCTTACATGATCACATAATTTAACCTATTTTATATTTCTCTATATCTATACTATATGTATATTTTCTCTAAACAAAAGTTATTGAGAATAGAAACATAAAAAAAATTCTTTTGTAATTATTCAAAAGAATGTTGTGTTATGCTTCCTTTTAAGGTATCTAAATATGTATTTATTTTTCAATTTTTAGAAGTTAGAACTAAATTGACTGGTGAAATAGTTTTATTAGTACTATGTTTCTTTTTTTAAAGAAAACTGTTTCAGTTTTGTCATTAGTTTTTTTAAAACATTTTAAGCAAGTATTTGCTTTATTTTTTAGAGCAGTTAAGAGAAACTAATTGCTTTTTTAGTAAGTTAAATTCATTTTCTCATACATAGACTAAGATATTTTTATATAGAAAGAATAATGAGAATAAAATTTTATTTATGTATTTAATATGAAAAGTTAAATAAAATAAGACTGTTATTTGTGGTCATGTAAGTTTATGTACATAAGTTTGCGTTTATTTCAGTCTATTTTATATTTCTCTTTATCTATATATATTTTCTCTAAGGAAAAATAATAAGGAATAGAAAAATTTAAAAAATTTGTTCTGGAATTCGTCAAAAGAGTGTTGTGTTATGCTTCATTTTAAGGTATCTAAATATACATTTATTATAAATTTTTAATTTTGTTTTTAAATGGTTTATTCTTTTTCATTACTTTAGATAAATATTTACTGACTGACATAACTTCATTTTTATTAACAATGTCTGCATTGTAGTCTGCATTCTTTGTTACATTTAAAATAATTAATGCTAATAAATGTTGTTTTATAGTTGTTAAAAGTTTGCATATATGTTTGCATGTATATTATGATCAAAGTTAAAATATTTTTGATAAATACGTGATTGTGGTGATATATGTAATAAAGTTGTTTTATAAATGTGTTTTTATAATAGTATGAAATGTATTATATCTAATTTGTACAAGATTTTTAAATGGGGTGTTTTTATATGCTAAGTAACATTAAAAAAATATATTGCGTTTTATAGTTAGTATATATGTTTATATAATGTTGTTTTCATAATTTCAAAGTGGAGTAACTTGGCAAACATGTAGAGCAAAATTTATCAACCTTACCAGTCAGGCGATGTTACTGCTTTAGGTCTAAGTGCTGCCTAGCCTTTAATATAACTATTCTAAAAAACACATTGCATTATCTTTAATAATTTCTTGCGTAATGTTGTTACCTTTGGCTTATCTTTACGTCGGTGTCAGCTGTTAAAAATGATTAATAGGTAGTTTCATTATTAGAACTCACTGCTTTTATTTATTTACTAAAATTCATTCAAGACATCATTTTGCTATAAATACAGTTTGTTTATCATGAAAAAACAATATTTAGCAACTACTACTCAGGTATCACAACAGCTTATCTCTATCAGGTACATTGATTTTCAATTCACATTTGATGTTTTTCTTTGTATTTACTTATTCATTACATTTTTAACTTCAGATTTATGGTGTATTTATTTGCTATAGAAGAACAAATCATTTTGAATTTTTTTAAAAATATTTACTCCAATCAACATTTAAAGTTTAATGTTGCATATACCATTTTTAAGTAGCTTCTAGGCTTTTTGATGTTTTTCTTATTCAAGTGGTTTTATAAACAAGGTCTGCATGCAAATTTGAGCTGAAAAGTTTTTCAGCTTTCAAGGAGTATCAATATTGTTCTCTGTTTAATTTAATTTATTTAAATAGAGTAGTTTTAGTATATAAATGTTTGTTTGTTCTTGGTTTTTTACTTATTTGTTTTCAGATTCTTAAGAACTAGGCAACTTAGCAAAGCAAGATTTATTTTATTTTTTAGTGCAATTAAAAAGAGCTAAAGTGCTTTTTAGTCACTTCAAATTGTTTGTTTCTTTTTTAAACAGAAGGGTTAATAATAAAAATATTTAGACAGTCGAACTGTTACTGATTTGAGTAAGTTTAATGTTTTGTTTAATTTTATATTAGATATATATTTTATGTATTTAACATGGAAAATTGACTGTAATTTTTGACAGGTAAGTTTATATACATAAATGTGCCTTTATATCAAAATATTTTATATTTTCTCTGAATCTATAAGAATATTATCTCAAAGAAAATATTAAAAAGAATAGAAAAAATTTGAATATATATACATACATATATGTATATATATACATATTACTTTAGACTGACATTGCTTCATTTATTATTCAAGATTCTGCATTTTATTATTTTTGTGCATTAAGATTGTACCTGAAGGCTTTCTTAATTAAGCAAAGAATTTAGAACACAATGCAAATAACTTTGCATTGTGTTCTAAATTCTTTGCTAAATTAAAATAATTTCAATAAATTTTGTTTTATATTTTTCAGTTGTAAAAATATAAAGCGTTCATTTATTCAGTTGTAACAGTAGTATAATCACTGGTAATATATATTTAATGATAACAGATGTATAATATTAGGCTCGAAGAAGTTATTTGTGTAAATGGTTATAGGTGACTTGAAATTGTTGTCATATGAAAGAAATAGATCTAGGCGTGATAAAATTAATTGTCGTTAAATATAAGAAATTTTGCTTGAGGAACCGAAAACTTACTTGCCAGAATTCAGTGTCAAGCGGTGTTGATGTCTATTATTTGACTTTACATTAGACTCTTTAAAATAAAGCAAAGTATGAATTTTACTATTTATAATAACAAATAATAACAGTTTTAATTTTAGATGATTTTAATTTTTTTTTTTTAATTTTTTTTTTTTTTTTTGTAATCTTAAACATAATTGTGTTCATTTTTTTTTTTAGTTGTCTTTGCCATCACTTGATTATTTTGCTTACTGTTGAAACATGGTTTAAATTTTGTAAATTTAATATGATGTGAAATTTAAATTATTAATCATTTGTCAACAGTTAAAGAGAAGCTGGAACTTAATTAATAAATGCTGGAAATTAACTTTTAGTTTAAGTAAAAATAATTTTGTTTATTAATAGCATATTAAAACCAGTTACTGTTATTTATTGCATGACTTTTTTACTTTTTCTAACATGCTGTTTTTAAAACACTTCCTTTCTGTCTTAGATGAGACTTAAATAAGAATTAGTATTGAGAATTGTAGAGAGAGAATTGATTAAACTCTGTAATTTCTGAGCTCTGATTAAACTCTGTAAATACTGAGCTTTAGCGTATTTTTTAATACTGCGATTGATAATTTGCTAGTTAAAGATATAATTCTTTAAATTGTACCTTGGTTGTTCAAATATTGTAATAAATAAAATCTTTTTAGTTTCAAGTATTTTTTTTTTTATGGATCGTCAATATATTACGAAACGCGAAATTAAACATATAGACAAAAGAAATATCTCAAAAACCGTGTTTCTCTCATGGTCAACTATATGCTGCATTTTCAAGAACTATAGCATTTAATAGTTTGTTTTTCAAAATTGATAAACATCTTATTCAAGGTATAGTAGGTAAAAAAATGTAACATAAATGTTATATTTTTTAATGTTCCTAACATATAGTCTTTAATTTCGAAAATTTACTGTTAAAGGTTGTGAGCACATTTTGTATGTATAACTCTATTTATCTTTTTTTTTTTCATAGTTTTTGATAAATATATCTATCATTCAATAGTTGTAACGTGTAATAAATATCATTCAATAGTTGTAACGTTTATACGTGTTACATAAAGTCATATTTGTTTATAGTTGCATATATGTTTAATTTATAAAAGCTAAGACAACAATTTATATCATAGTTTGATTTTTTTTTTGTATTGTTAATGCTTTGGTACTTCGAAACAGGTTTTATAGTTATATTTTCGATAAATCTTTAACTGCAATTTCAAAATAGGTTACTATAAATAGGTAAATCGATTTTTGGTAATTGTGTGGTGGTTTTTTTTTTTTTTCTTTGTAATTATGATATCATAATTTCATTACTTTTTTATTTTAGAATTACGTTATGACGCATTTATAAGATTTATAAAATAAAAAAAACCTGATTTCTTTTTGTTGTAAATTTTTGTTAGTTAAAAAGGATATAAGTATATGCTATTAGTTAATTTTATATTTTATCTATTTTATACCTAATAATTTGTTGTACGTATTTTAAAGGGATTTTTGTAAATGGGGGGTTGTAATTTAAACATGGAGATTATTGTAGTTTTGCGCTTTATTATCGAGTTACTTAAGTTTTGTTTATGTGTTTAACTAATTAGTTAGCATAGTCTGTATTTGCAACACTTTTGAGGAAAGAAAGAAAAAATTCTTATATATGTAGATCATTGTTTTACATTTTATTATTTTAATTTATTCATCTGGCCACCATTAAAGCAAAAAGATGGGAGGAACCTCTTTATTAGAGTCAAAATATTTAGGAAAATTAAATTTCGAGTTACAAAAGGAATTTTTAGTAAATGGTGGCAAATTACCGTTTACTAAAAATTAATGAAATAAAGAAGCCAAACAAATAATATAGAAATGGTCTGTGTTGAACAGACTTAACAAGACCCGGGTCGGGTCAGCTTGATTTACAAATTTTTATGTCTACTTATCTGTTAAAATTTTTATTTTAGGTTTGTCATATGATGCATTAATGCATTAAGTCTACATATTTTTTCAATTTTATTATACCCATGTTTGATCGTAAATTAAATTTTTTTTTGTTTGAAACGTATTTGTACTCAGTCGCTAAGTTATTTATAATAAACTTTGTTATTTTTAATAAATTTATTTAAATGTGTGAAAATTATTACAAGGATTTAGTAGATACTTTCGTCAATATAAAGCATAACGTAGTGTTATTATTTTGTGTCAGAAACAAAAAACGTATAGTGTTAAACTTCGGAAGGTCGATGAAAATGGTTCTGCCTTACACTGTTATGACCTATACCATTTGTAAATTACTCAAATAATGTTAAGTAGTAATTGTAAATGTAAAGTAGTAGTTGGTAAATTATTTTACCTCCTCATACTTTTTTACGTTAATTTTACAGATGGATTAATTTTTTCAAGCTGAAGGCGATTTTCTAAAAGGGTATTAGTTAAGGTTTTGCAACATTAAATTGTGGAAAACAGCCACTATAAATTAATTATGTAACAAACCGACCAAAACCCGTATTACGGGTTGCTTTTTGCTAGTAAACATAAATAAACAAATAAATGATGCAGAATTATTGTGTCTCTTATCAGATAACCATCCCACAAATCGAAGTTTTTAACAACGTTTTGTTGTTAATAAGAGTTTTCCTTGGCAAGGTGTTGTAGAAAAAGAAAAACCAGTTATTATGTTACACGATGCAGTTCACTTCTTTAAAAGTATCAGAAACAATTATTTTACGGAAAACAGCAAAAAAATATTTTAAAAATTAATAATCAACTTCTCTCTGATGATTGCTCTCACAATTATATAACAGACATTTATACAACAGACAGAATTTCAATTATATAACAGACAGAAATTGCTTGTTTCCAAAGCTCCACGCAAGTCACAGGCTTGGACAGGATTGGCGTGCGATCGCACTCTGTAACGGACTTTTTTCTTCTTTACAACTTTTTTTTTTTTCTTTGCAACTTTACAAATAATTTTTTCTTTACAACTTTACAAATTTTTTTTCTTTACAACTTGACCGACTACTTTGATGTTTTAACAATTTAAATCCAATAAAAAAAGTGTTACATTAAGAATAACTTTTAATCGTTTACCTTTTCTAAAAAATTTATTTTACGCGAAGGCTTTAAATAAAACCAAAAAAAATAATTAGGGACTTTCACAGCGTGTGGTTTTAATGATGATGTGGTTTTTATTTGACTTTTTCAAAGAGGATAAATGAACGAAATGGCGGTTTTGTTTAGTTAATTATTAAAAGTTTTTCTTTGTTTTAGATTTTGTAAATGACTTTTGTAGTCAAAATTTGAGTGTTTTTTGTTGAAATAACTATTATTACAAAGATAAAGTGGTTTTATACTTCATTTTTATGTAACAATAACGTTGTTGCAAAAAAAAAGAAGATGAGACTTAATAAAGTATTAATGAATAATACTTTGTTTTAGTCCATTGTTCTTTACTTCCATAAATTGGTCGAACGGAATAATTTTAAAAAGATCGTAGTTCAGATATAGGTAACATCTATAATCTTTAATCTATATCAGTAATACAGTATGTCATTCATAAAAGTTTATGCAAAAAATGAAAAATTGAATTCAAACTGATTAATTTAACCTGTTATTAATTATTATTAGTTAATTCTTTAATCATTCACAAACCAAAACCTTCCGATAGATATAAATAGAATTGATATGCAATTAAACTAGATATTGCTAACAACCCAAATCTTCAAGAAACTCCTCCTACTATTTCCTATCATCTTACTATTTCCTATTATCTCAAAGGTTTCTTAAAGAATAATTTTAAAATATCTTAATATAATAGACAAAATAATGACAAAATAATTTAGTTTTGTTATTTTTTTCATTGTAAAAAAATAAACCATTAAAAAAAGACTAGAAGAAGGTAATGCAGAAAGATACTATAAAATTAAAATTAGAGTTTATAAAAGTAAAAGTTCTCCCAAAATTTAATAATCAATTATTATTTAAAGTGAAAAGTAAATCTTTATCAATAAAGTTATTAAAACCTAATACATTAATCAAAAATAACCCGTTATAATTAAAATACCTTTTATCTAACTTCAATGTTTTATTTGATATTACTAGTCCATATTTACTATTGTGTATTTAGATTGTAAAGGCACTGGTAATTGAGCTATAGATAAAAAAAACTAAATTATTTTGTTTTTAATAACTTGCATTCATGCAGTGGTTGTTATGGTCCATGTTTTACCAGTTTTCAAATGCATAACTAATACTTTTTGCTGCATGGACAGTATTTTGTGCAATTGTTTGACAATGTTGTACTTCAACCAGATTATCCTATTTATCGAAAAAGAATTTGCAAAATATTTGTAAAGAATGGACATCGTTTAACTTAAATGACTATATACTGTGCACAATTTCAAAAAGTTCAACACAATTTCAAACTGCAAATTTTAATTTCAGCACTCTTGAGTTTCTTCACTATAATAATACAAAAAATGAATAAGTATTATGGTATTTGATGTATAATGGTATTTCAGCACATGGAATTTGCATTTTTTCAGCAATATTTACATATCTATACTATTTAATACTATATAGTGAAAACTAGTGTGGTACATTAAGCTTTTGAATTTTTTCCAGAATACGCACAACAAGAATTTCGACTCAAGTTACTTTGTTTAGCCATGAGTCTGAATTTTTCTAAATTTTATTATAATCTATATATTTGATAGGATCAGTTATGTATATTTTCTCATTGGTAATATTTATTTCAGTTAAATTTTTTTGTAAATGTTGCTGATTTTACACGTGAAGATAAAACATTGTGACAATAAAATTCAAAAGTTTTTTTTTTCATTTTTGACTTGATATTTTATTTTTATAACATCTCTCTGAAATTTCTAATTTTCTAGGTTTATGACAATAACTGTTTTGTGTTCATTTTTTTAAAAGGAAGGCGTACTGATATATGTTTAATTTGGTTAGACAGGGTCATAGAAAATAAGCCTTTTACTTTGACAATATCATTTTTGAACTCATGATATTTTTTCTTTTTCTTCATGAAAATTTTTTATAAATAATAACAATCAAAGGACATATCAACATTTTTTGAAACCAATAATTCAAAAATAACATTATTGAAACCAGAAATTCAAAATAAAATATCGGTGGAATCTTATTTTTAAATAAAACTACAACAGGAGGAATTTTTCTGCATATGATTTTTATAACTAACAAGCAACGTGAACATCAGATGAACTAAAATCCGTTTTAAAAGTCACTGTTTTTCTGGCTGTCCTAAACTGCTTTCTCTTATAATCAAAGTATAATTTTTAAAAATAGATGAACTCATAGAATGATACATTGAGTCTTCTTTGATTAAAGAGATAGTTGAAGGCAGGATGCTTGTAGAATCAATGAAAACTTCAACTACAAAACGTCATTATGCCTTTTATTTTGGTTTTTATGCACGGAAAGGATACTGTTTAAATTTATATATTCTGATCTGCAACTCGTGTAAGCAATGGTCTAAAAATCAATTTATATAATTGTTTTTTATTTAAAATTATCCATCGTATCTTCTTAATAGAAAAAGCCATTCTCTTAACAACTGAGATTGGTTTTGTTTATGTGCATTTATCCCCTATAAAGATAGCGTCGAAATCTCATAAGCCTAAACCAACCCTTATGAAAGTCCGTAATAAGATTTGTATACTTTAAAATATTCTTTTTTATTAGTTTTTTAATGCAATTTATAAAATTTACACCTGGTAAATTATTATATTTTGCTTAGATTTTATTCCAGATAAGCGGAGCACGATATGTAATTTTAAATTGTTCTTGTTTGGTTTTGCATAATGGTTCAATTAAGCCTGTTGTGCGTAAAGTATATTTAATGTTAGATTTTATTTCATAAAGATCATTGAAAAGAAAATTGAGAGGCATTGTTGAAATTTAGTTTTGTACATGAGACATAAAATTTTATAAATGTTTATTTCGTATAACGTTAAAATATTCATAATTTCGAACATTGGTTTTGCATGTTCGTTTTTATTTTTAAAATTTATTATTCTTAAAGCATGTTTTTGTTTTCGATAGAGTGTTTCAAGCTTGCTTTTAGATGTACTACACCACGCAATTTTCGCGTAATTCAAGTAACTTTGTATAAAACTGAAATAGATTTGTTTAAGATGATGTTTATTAAAAAAATCCCTTGACTGATATAGAACGCCAAAAATTTTTGATATTTTGCTGCCAATATAGGCAATATGTTTATTCCAGGTAATATTTTCGTCAATGAGAAGACCAAAAAATTTTGTGACTCTTTCGCGACTAATTTCTGTGTTTTCAATAACTAGTTTTTGAAAAGAAATATGATTTTTTTTTATAGGGTAATATAATGAGAATTTGTTGTATTTGAATTAATAGACAGTCTATTTGCATTGAACCATTGTGAAGTTTTATCTAACTCGTTGTTCATTTGTATGAAGAGTTGAGGTATATCTTTTCCTGAAATAAAAAAGTTGCTGTCGTCAGCAAACATTATTGTTGATACATTTTTATAATTTGATATATTGTTATTTTATAACCTTTATAAGTTGATATATTGATATAATCATAGAAACAACTTCAGAAAATTTCATCAAAATTGGTAAAACGGTTCTTGAAATAGAACGACCGGCATGTGAAAAAAGACTATATTGAGAAAACGCGAAAAGAAAAAACATTAGCACATAAAACTTTAAAACTTTAAGTAAAACACATACTATAGTTAAAATATTTAATAAAAAGTATTAGAAACCACCTGCTTCATACAACTTCTCTTCTTTTTCTTTTTCTTTATCATTTTTGTTATGCTTTTTGCCACAAATAATTTTTCGTCGCAACTTGTTTTTATCAATATTTCGGTATTTGGAACGTAACAGTTGTTTATAGTTTAAATTTTTACAACCATTAAGAGTATATACTCCTAGAATTATGTCCAAAAATTCATAAAGTAAAATCGAGGCTTTTCGACCAATCTTAAAAATAACCACTGCATCATAAACTCCAATTTCTAATCGACTGAATGATATAAGTTTCGTTAAAACTTTCATTAGTATTTTGTAAGTATTTCATTAATAACTTCAATTAGAACTTTTATTAGTATTTTGTGTCTTACCATGCAAGCACTTTTCCAAAGGTTGGTCAGCACTGAGTTCTGCAAAGATTGGTTCGATTTTATAAACTATAGATATTGGCAAACCTGGTCCAGGTTTATAAGTATTTGTACCTTTGGCTTTATCTAAATTATATTTGCACCAACTATCAGCTCCTACTGGGCAATGTTTAAAATGTAGATTATTCTCCTTGTTGGAAACAACATGATAAAGTGATGCCAGAGTACCAGCTTTCATAGATGCTAAATCTCCTACATCAGCTCTAATTGCAATACCAAAATAACTTTTCAACCGATCAATTGTCGCATCTGTTACCACCAAGGTTTTTATTTTTTTCTTAAATTTTCCTAATCTTAAACTTTCTTAATAGTTGTACCTATACGTTTTTGATATTGTCCAACACACTCAAGTCTTTTTATTTCCAAACCACGGTAGACATTCATAACATTTAAATAGCTCTTACTGTCCCCATCACCTAAATAGTTTATATAGCTTGCGTTCTGAAATAAAACGGTCAAATATTTTTTCATACCAACTGGCTCCACACCCCCACCAGACCCTTTGTAGTCGTATGCACACTTATGTACGTTTCTTTACTCAGCAAAATGTAAAGGTTCACTTTTCTTTTTTGGTTCTATTAAAATAAAAGTTTTACAAATTCTACTCATTGGTTCTACCCAGTAAGCACAAAGACGTTTAAAAGACGTTTTAAAGATGTCTTTAAGGAGGTCTAAAAAGCGCACTTGTAGACGTCTAGATCATAAGGCTAAAAGACGTCCAAATAAAGACGTCTTTATAAAAACGCGTTTTAGACGTATTTTAGACGTTTATTTTAAGATGAATTTAAGTAAATGACGTAACATTTTCGCGTAGTATGTGGTATATATTCATTGTGTTTATACGTCATATATTGTTATAATTTTGTATATACAAAATATACATAGGAGCCAGAAATCTAAATAAAATATAGCTATCACCACCAACGGTTGATGCTGCAAAGATGAAAATAATAAATAACATTAACAATTATATATCAAAACAGTATTTAATCATTTATAACTTACCTTTAGATATTTTAAAATTTAACATACGTATCGGTAGCTAATTTTTGACCGCATACTTGACTTATTATATGGCTTTTGGGTGTATAAAAACTAAAAATACTGATATTTATTTTATATATTATTCTTGCCATTTTCACTTATTATCATGATCAGTCAACTATCTATTAAAAAAGCAAAATAATTATTAATAAAAAAAAGATATATTAATATTATAGCAATTATTTTAGTGATTTCTGTGACAACAATTTTAGCAATTGTGTAAAAAAGTAATTTAATTTAAAGTAATTTACACTTAAAATTTGAACAAATTATTGAAAATAATAAAAACTATGTTTTTACTTTGAATATACGACATCTACTTAACGCGTAATGACAAAGCCGTCAAAAACAAGTCATAATGACATATTTATAAACAGGTCTCAGAAAAGACGTCTTTTAGCCTTGATCTAGACGTCTTTTAATGCGTCTTTTAGACTATTTATTATGCGTCTTTTAAACGTCTTTTTAAACTTTAAAAAGACGTCATTTTAAAAACGCCTTTATAAAAGACGTCTAGAAGATGTCTTAAAATTGACGTCTTTTTATCTTTTAAAAAGACGCCTTTTTAACGTCATTTTATAAACGCATTCTTAAAAGACGTCTAAAAGATGTCTTCAAAACGTCTACAAAAGTGCGTCTTTACCTAGACTAGTTTTAGTCGTCTATAAGTGTCTAAAATGCGTCTTGTGCTTACTGGGTACGTCCAATACCTTTTCACTATTAATAGATATTGCAGCCATTACGCCATTATATGATGAAAAACCTCGTCGTTGCCATGTCCCATCACATGAAACACCAGTACCAACAATATCAGTATTCGAATCGTATCTGATTTCCACAGCAGCATCACGCATAGTTTCTGTTTCTACTTTTTTCACAACTATAGAGATTGTTTTAGCAAGCTTGTCATAGTTACTTCTAGTCATTGGTGGAGGAATGTTCATTAAAGAAGTGAATTTTTCAAGTACTGCGTGACCATGACCAAACAACGCTTATTTATGTCGTATCCCTGCTTACGACTTTTATTTGAAGTACAAAAATGTTTACGAAATAAACAATCTGAACATTTTAAAACTAAAAAAAAGGTAAGTCCATGTCGATCTTTTAAGTTGTCAGACAACACAAGAGAGTCTTCATTGAAACATATTAGACAAATGAGTTCTTTAAAAATAACAGATAGCGCTAAAATTTCTGCACTTTAGAATGATTTTATGAAAAACAAATTACATAAATGAAATTTATGGTAATTTTTATGTCTAAAAACGATAATACTAAATTTTTGTTTTTTTGATAATTTTAGGGGGAGTTTCCTCCTTAAGAATATATGCCAAAAATATGATGTAATTTCCATTTCAGTAAAGAAATGTGTATTAATATTTATGTCATGCATTATTACGGCATAGTTTTATTTTTTTTTGAAAAAAAATTGGTTTGCAGTAGGCTGTTGTTTAGTTAGGTTATGCAAAAAAAGTGGTAAGGTTAGCTGTATCAGACATAGAAAGATTGTATCACCTGAAGAAGTGGTTTTTAAAGCATTAAAAAAGCTTGTATGACGTGAAGAAATGGTTATAAAAGAGTTAAGAGATCTTAAGAAGAAGTGGATATAAAAGAATCAAGAAGTTGTTAAGAATTGATAATAAAAATGCTTAAAACCTGTTGTGTTTAAAATTGTTCAAATAATAACATTATGTAGAGTAATGCAAAGATCATAGTCACTTCTTTATTTTTTTTTACTTTTAAATTTGAATTCTATACAACTTTTTTGTTATAATGACATAAATATTGTTTATGTCATTATAACAAAATATATATATATATATATATTTTGTTATAATGACATAAATAATATTTATGTCATTATAACGAAAAATATAAATAATAAATTTATAAATTTCGACATGGTTATAAATAATAACTTTATAAATTTCGACATGGTTATAAATAGTGTTGTGAGAAAAACTAAAAAGTGTAACTAACTAAAATATCCGTAACTTAAATTACTCGACTAACTTTTTAGTCTAACTAAAATTAGTCGACTAACTTTTTAGTTAACTAAAGTTAACCGACTAAGTTTTTAGTAAACTAATTTGTTTTTAGTCTAACTAAAGAAATTTATTAATACTTAATATTAATTATTTGAGTTCATGATATTATTTCTATAAGAATTTTGGAATAAGTTTGCTAGAACATTAAATATTTAAAATACTTTTCATACAAAATTTGACGAATTTTTTGAGATTTTTGCAAGTTTTTAAGTGGCACTTTTTACAACCTTTCCAGACAATAGATCAGTTAGCTTTTATGTTTACTGTTTTTGACGACTCCGCTGTTTATTTTTCTTAATCTGTTATTTGTTTTATTATTGATGATAGTGAAGCTATTAATTACGAACAACGTATTTGTGTTATCCTTTGTAGTAAAATTGCGACATAATAAATTGCGACCCATTAGCTTGCAGCTGCAATAAGAGCGGTAAACTGTGACCTATGGTAGTTTGTGTCAATGTATTCACGATCGTCAGTCCTAGTTATTTTGTAAAAACTTTTTTTGATCCAATTTTTGTTTCTGTTATTGATCTGGTTGTTTCTGGCTTCGTTTCTGTTGTTACGGCTATCCTAGTCGGGTCAACAATTATTTTTTTTTTGATCTGCTATTTTCTTTTGTATTTACTTGTGTTAAGCCTTAACTAACTCTCGCGCTGTCTTGATTAACTATTGAATTTCTTATAGCGAGCTGCTTTAAAAAAAGACAGATAGCGTATTCAAGTGATTTGAAACCACTTTTTGTTAGTCCTTCCATTTCATTAGGATCTTGGCCTATGCCTAAATTATTTATAACATTTTCACCAGTTTTACCATCTTGAACTAATTCCCTCGGGTCGCATGAATATTTCGAATCTTTTATTCCTTTTTTCTTATCAATGATCTATTTGTTTTTTATTTTGAAATATCGGTTGATTGAAGCATTGAAACGTGCTTTACCCGATAAGAAAAGGTTTAGTCTTCATAAAAACGGCGTACGCTATAGTATATGTGAAAACGAAACAAAGGTCTTTCTAAAGAATTAAAAGAATATTAAAATAAAGTGTTTATACCACAACAAGGGGTAACACAACAGGCAGCAAAATTTACCAAACATATGTAACTAACTTTACTGCTTGGAGCGTAATCTTGAAGAACGTGAAATTGCTTAAAACTGAAAATCTTTATTGGCAACAACAGATGATGATTCTAAATTTTCAACAGTAAGTGAAATATAGCTTATAAGTGAGGTTATATATTACCCCTATTAGTGTAATATATAACCTCACTTTGTTTAACAACTTTAGATTTTAGAATTTAATTTGGTGGTTCCTCAAGGAGTTTATAAACTCTTCCTTCTTTAAATGTTTCCTTAGGGTAATAATGGGGTCTTCCTCCAATAAAACGACCATTGCTAGATGTTTAATAGCGTGTGGCTTATTAACTAATCTTGGAAGTTTATCTTTATGACTGCCTAGTATGTGATACTGTGGTAACCGTATTGGGTTTCTAGATCACTTGGTAAAGCATAGTATCTACCGTCTTTTGCTTCCTTATATTTATCTTGCACTTAAAAATTCTTCCATTCAAAGAAACCAATATCTGTATTAAATATAAGATAAAGCCTCGTTTTTGGTCTGTAATACGTATTTCTTTTATTTTTTTTACACTGCTTATTTCGAGCATCTTGTTTTTTTTTGTTGTTGTTAGATCTATTTATGACTCGAATTATTATAGCACCTGCAACTATAAGAAGAAGCCATACATTTTTTGCTAAATCTCCCACAAAAATTGCCGATATGTAAAATAACCGAGAGAAGATAGATTTTATGATACCCCGAAGGGCAGCACAAATTTTCTAGCAATCCATCTGAAACCGTTAGCCAAATGATCTACAATTTATTTAGATCTAGAACCATTTAGGTTCTAGATCAGAACCAGAAGTAGGTTTAAAACTTTAGTGGTATAGCAGAAGTAGTAATAGCTTTAGGAACTTTACCTAGGGTTTTCATTCCTTCAATAATTTCTGAAATAACTGCTCCAATAGCTGTAAAAATGGCAGCAATGCTTACCACTTGTTCACAAAAAATCATTCTTATTTTATCTACTAAAGATAATTATGGATTCTTAATTTTATTAATAAGGCTACGAATCTGATCATACTGGCTTCGAAGATCGCTTCTTTCTTCTTCTAGTAATCCATTAAAATAATCATCTTTATATCTTTTTACATCATATTCAAGCTGCTTTATTCTATCGAAAAAATTAAATGGAACAGAAATATTTAAAAACGAAGACTATTCTTTGGATACCCTAAACATACGGAAAACTCTTTTTGAAATGAAACTTCTTTCACACATAGCAACTGTGACTGGTATGGTGAGGAAGATGCGAATAGTAATTGCCGTGTTAGGATAAGCATCAGTCAATGAATATTTATAAATGAGTTGCAAAATGTCAATTGTGCTAGATATTCCGAAGTTGTCCATCATTGCAGCAGCTTAATATTTAAAACTTGCCATTTCTGACTGAAAATCAAAAGAATCTAAATCTGCCGTGTAAATCTGAGATATGTTTTTGACTTTTGTCTTAAGTTCATCCACTGAATATTTAGACAGTGAACGCCCACAGAGGAAGTCAAAATCGGAGGATACAGCAGACATAGACTCAAACCGCCATTCAATTTGTGTAACAATGCTGTCAAACACAAGTTTGCATTGTGATCTGAATTCTGTTTCTGCTGTGAGGAGGCGAAAGTTGTCTTCAGCTTCATAAAGTGCCATCCTCTTTAATTTGTGCTTCCTCTTGACTGCAAAAATCATCTTCAATTCCATTCTGTTTGGCTGTTTCTGCGGCATCTTTGATATTTTTGTCCACACCAAAATCTCATAAATTCTGAATAGAAGCCTTCAATCCTTTCATTTTTTTAGCTGCGATGTCAATTGAAACATTTTTATACTGAAGCAATTTATTTTCCCAGTCAATTAATGAAAGAGTTTGACACCAAAAATCCAACAAATACAAAAAACTGAAATCAATTTGAATGATAAGATCTTTTTCACTGCATATTGTGACATCATTTGTCATGGGATTGTGGATAAAAAATTTCAAAACTTGAAGAACTTCTTTTATTTGTTTTTGCATTGGTGTGTTTGTTTCTTTTTTGGCAGACCACCTTGTGTCACTGTTTTTCTTTAATAAGATGGTCAATATTTTCATTAGTGCTTCCCATCTTTAATAAGAAATTTAAAAAAAATTTAAGATGGCTTGAACTTTTCCAAAAAATGTAATCATGAGTGGTGAAATCTCAGCAGCATGGATGCCAGCAAGATTTAAAGTGTGAGCTGCACAAGGAACAAATCTTGCTACCTCACAAAGAGAATGGATGTAAGTTTGGACACCATTGCATTTTCCAGACATAATGGCTCCATTGCCAAAACCTTGGCCGCGGCAATCAGAAATCTTTAGACCGTCTTTCTCTATTTTTTTCAGTAATCTCTGTTGCAAGACTTTTTATGATTTTTTGGTGACATTTAATGAAGTCAACAAAACTTTCCTAAATTATACAGGTTTCATCATTGATGCGGACATAACTAATTATTTGGATCATCTGCTCTTTAAGGGAGGAATCTGGAGTGCAGTCAAACAAAACAGAGTAGTGTTTAGCTTCTTTAATTTAATGTTTGACAATATTTCATTTCTGACTTCTCTGCCCAAGTAAATCAACAAACTAATTTTGTATTCGAGGAGAAAAGTAGGACGTTGTAGTTTTCTTTGCATAAAGAGATACACTGTGTTCAGCCACTAATTGCTTATTAGCTCAATCAAGTTCAGAAAAAGGCCGTTGTTTTGTTAACTGATGACTTCTGTTGTGCCCCGAAAGACAAGATTGTTCCTGGCAGAGAACAAAAGTGCATCAACAATCACTTTTTCACTCTCTCTTTGAAAAGAATGAAAAGCGTCTCTCCACTTTTTCATTTCTCCATTAATATCTCTCGGCAGATCAGAATCCATGATCTTTTCTTCTTCGAGGTTTTTTTTTTTGTGAGTTTTCCAATCAGAATAGCATCTATGGTGTTTATTGCTATTTTCATATTCAGGAACTCTTAAGTTTAGTTTTTTCTAGTCACAAAATCTTTTTGAAATTTTTGAGAAATTGTTGGTGTTTGCCGTTGAAAATAACAAACAGCAAAAACAAAACAATCAATCTTTTTTATTGCTGTACAGCAACTAATGGTGAACAAATTTTTCACCATTGGGATGAATTTTTTCATACCATTTTGTGCTGAAGTGTTGCTTTCTGTTGTCAAAATCACACAACGTGTATGGAAAAAATTATCTTCTGTCTTACTCTGGCCCATGTTGAATCAAAAAGATTCTTATATTGTCCGTTAGTTTAGGCCATGTTGCTGGATTCCTGTATTTAAAGATTTTTCCTAAGGTTGGCGGATTATCTGATATTTCTAAATAAAGTTCATTGTGATCCATTTCAACCCGGTCAGAAAACTGGGAATTTCCATACTCTCTTGTTGTTTCTGAATTATTTGTGCAAAATTCTTCTTGACTATGGCTAAAAAAAATCTCCTCTTCAATTATTTCCAAATTATGATATAAACTTAAGTCATTAACTCGAAATGTTTGAAAACCTATATCTGTTGAACTTTCATTAATTTCTCTGAAATAATTTGTTTTTTCTCTATAGAGTTAGTTACCAACTACTTCTTGAAACAATTTTTTAGTTTCTCATCCCTTTCTAGGCGCTGTTTTCTTTACTTTTAAAATTGAGCGCCAGATAATTTTTTGGTGCGATTCTTTATAGAAACTTAATGTTCACTATAGTTGATAAACATATATGTTTTAACTAAGTTTTGAAAACCAATAACGTTTTTAACAAAGGTTTGGAAACTAATAATGCGTTTTTTGCAATCTAAAAAATGATCCTAATGAAATGTGATTTTACCTTTTTTTTCTTTTAAAGATTTCTTATGATGGGACTTTTTTTTTTTTTTTTTTTTTTTTTTTTTTTTTTTTGCCAAATAGTTTTTTTAATAATACAAATTTTAACATATTAAAAATTTAGCGACATGACTACTAGAAGATCATGAGGATCTTATCATGAAGCCCTTTACAATGCTTTTTAGTATCGAGTATAATATAATATAAAAACGTAATATTATAATGAAGTTATAAAAATTCGTAAAATAACAAAGATAATATGAAGTTTAACAAAACACAGTAATAAAAAGTAATAAAATACAAACCATTAAATACATAAGTTTGCAAAGAACTCATGGAAATATTCGTAAATAGTAAAACATAATACAATAAAGTATAATATATCAGCAATAAATTGATAAAAACTCAAAAATAGATAAAGATGTTTTCAATTGAAAAGATAATTTCTTTAATTTTGGTTTTGAATGAGGAGTAGTTTAGTTTGATTGAAAAGTCAAAATTAGGTAAAACTATTTTGTTCCAAAGAAGAGGTCCACGATAGGACATACAAAATTTGTCGTATTTAGTTTTGCAAAAAGGAGCATTAAGATTGTTGTCAATTCGTAAATTATATTTGTTTTTCGGTTTTAAAGAATAAAGATATTGAAATACCTGTGGAGATAAATTTTCTTTACACTTGAACATAAAGCATAAAATATTAAAAATATTAAGTTGATAAACATTCAAAGCTTTCAAATCTTTAAGAAGTGGCGCAAAGTGAGTAAGACGGTTTTTAAAATTAATTGCGCGAGCTTCGTGTTTCTGATGATTAAAAAGAGTTTTAAGTTTTTCTTTTGAGTGCTTCCCCATATAATATTTGCATAGTTTATATGACAGTGAACAAATGAATAGTACAGTTGAGTCAGCTGCCGTTTATTTAGTATGTTTCTAGCTTTATAAAGAATACCGATGCATTTGGAAACTCTAGAATAGATAATGTTAATGTGATGTTTCCAAGTTAAATTTTCATCAATATGGATTCCTAGAAACTTTGTTACTTTTTCTCTTTTTATCATTACATTGTCAATATATAGTTCAGGTAAAAAATGTGGTATTCTATGTTTTTTATAGAGTGGATAAAAAAGTGTCCATTTAGTTTTAGCTGTATTGAGAGATTTACCTATTTATTTTGAACCAATCAGAAACTTTTTTTAATTCATTTGTCATGTTGTTGAAAGGAATATTAATACTTTCATGAGATAGAAATAAATTTGTGTCGTCTGCAAAGATTATTTTTGTAAGGCTTGAAGTTTTATGAAGATCATTTAGATATATTATAAAGAGAAGAGGTCCAAGTATGGAGCCTTGTGGAACACCACACGTTACATTCATTAACACTTGAGACGAGGATTCTTTATTATAAACATATTGCATACGATTTGTAAGATAGCTTTTTAACCAATTGAGGGTGTTATCTTTTAATCCATATGATAATAATTTTTTTATTAGAATTTGATGGTTGACGGTATCAAAAGCTTTAGATAAGTCAATAAATACTCCTAATGTGAAAACGAGATTTTTTAAAAGATTCTGAGATGTCGCGCGTAAGTTGAAGAATAGCGTGTTCTGCTGAATTGTTTTTTTTAAAACCAAATTGGTTTTCGTATAAGATTTTATTATTAATTAGATGGTCGTAAATTCGATTGAACATTATTTTTTCTAGTATTTTTGAAAAGACTGAAAGAACTGAAATAGGGCGATAATTATTTATGTTTGTATGATCTCCTGTCTTGAAGACAGGAAATACTTTAGCTATTTTTAGACAGTCTGGAAACATTCCTTGACTGATGGATGCTCTAAAGATTTTAAAAATAATGTGTTTTATAACATCACAAAAGTCTATTATAATATTCACATTAATATCATCATACCTAGTTGTTTTATTTCTTTTTAATCAACTAAAGGCAATTTCAAATTCATCATAAGTTTGCTCGGTAAAGTGAAAACTTGATGAAGTTGATGTTTGGAATTCAGCTGATTTATCGTCGGTATACGGAATACTGTTTGCTAGTTTAGTTCCAATTGTTGTAAAAAATTTGTTAAATTCAGCTGCAATATAGTTTGAGTCGTTAATTAGTTTGTTGTCAATTTTTGTTTCATGTGGCGGAGAATTTGTATTTGTTTAAAGTTTTTCTGTAATTTCTTTCATTATTTTCCAGATTTGTTTCGAATTATTTTTATGTTTATTGATAAAGTAGGAGTAGTATTTTTTTTTTGCATTTTTGCAAAGTTTTTCATATAAGTTTTTATAGGTGATATAGTTATTTTTATGTTTTACTGATTTTGATATTAAATATTTAATATATAGCTTTTGTTTTATTTTCGAGAATTTTTTAAGACCTTTTGTAATTCAGGGACATGATATGTCTTTTGTTTTTACAACTGTTGCACACATAGAAAAATTTGTATCATAGACTTTATAAAATGTTTTAAAAAAAGTGTTGTAAATTGTGTTTATATTATTATTAAAGTTTAAATGTTCCCAATTTATTAGCAACAAATGTTCTTTGAAGGAGTTTAAATTAATGTTGTTGAACAACCTTTTTTTTATGATGACACTTTTTTGCATTTCCTTTTTAAAGTCTAGATTTACTGAAATAAATATAGGAAAATGTTCATCAGAAACACTCATATCGCGTCTAACATTATACAAAAGACTATTTCTAACATAAAAAAGTACTCCTCCACGCTTAATCCTCGTTAGAAGACCACGTTTCAGTTACGCAAATTAAATTAAAAGAATTATCAGTTTCGCAAATGACATTTAAAAAATTTTCAAAATTCTTTTTTAAACTGCTTATATTAATATGGACAACGTTCAAATAACTATTAATGTTATCAATTTTTAGAAAATATTTAACTTCATTTGGATAAAAATATTTGCATTCAAGTTCTGATGTATTAATTTCGTTAAAATAGTTTAAACCAGGATCAGACTTTTCGTTAAAATTTAAAATTTTTTCGTTAAAATTTAAAATTTAAACTTTTCAATTAACTGTCCCATCATAAGGAACAATTTTAAATCATTTTACAAAATCGACTATAAACTTTATGAACAGTGTCCATATAGTCTCAAAATATAACAAATATAAATAAAAATTAATATTGAATGTACTGAATAAAAAGAAAAAGAAAATTTTAAAAACATATGTAAACTTTTTTAGAGTTAAAGGGCGCTCTTCCGCTGCAGAAGAACGCCCTTTAACATAAACTTCAACTTATAAAACATAAACTTAAATAACCTCCAACTTATAAAACATAAACTTACATAACCTCCATTTTATAAAACATAAACTTACATAAACTCCAACTTATAAAACATAAACGTTTATAAACTCCAACTTATAATACATAAACTTAAACAAACTTTAACTTATAAAAACTCATTTACTGAACTGTCAGCTTTTATAAGTTGGAGTTTATGTAAAGAGGCGCAATTTTAATTAATTTTTTTATCAACTCAAAAGAGATGCCATAAAAATTTTTTTCCAAATGATATTAATTTTCTTTTAGTTACTTATTTTTTAATTTAATTTACTTTTAATTTATTTTCTGGAATATGGCGCCCTTCCAAGATTGGCGCCTCGGGCAGCAGCCCGGCTAGCCCTGCCCTTGGTACGGGCCTGGTTTTAAAAACAATAGTTACACACTCGGAATATTTCTAGATCTATCTAAAGCCTTTGATACTGTCAACTACAAGGTTCTTATCAATAAACAATGTCATTACGGAGTAGCTCACTCTAACTTTAAGTGGCTGCAATGTTATTTAGAAAATTGCAAACAAGTAGTACCATTTGATTTAACATGCTCTTCATTTGAGTCAATAAGTTGTGGAGTTCCACAAGAATCAATACTTGGACCTTTACTGTTTTTAATTTATATTAATGATAATTATTTGTCATCAAAAATACTTAATTATATTATTTTTGCTGACGACACTAATGTTTCTTTTCTGATTCAAATTTAAAATATATATTTTTTGTAATGTAAACGCAGAACTAACATATCTCAGTGAGTGGTTTATTGCAAATAAACTTTCACTGAATATTGAAAAAACATAATATACTTTGTTAGCTACACCATCGAAATCCGAGAACCTTCCACTTCCACTACCAGAACTAACTATTAACTATTAACATACATACATACATACATACATACATACATACATACATACATACATACATACATACATACATACATACATACATACATACATACATACATACATACATACATACATACATACATACATGCATACATACATACATGTATACATACATACAATACACACACATATATATATATATATATATATATATATATATATATATATATATATGCAAAATACATATATATATATATATAGTATATATAATATATATATATTACATATATATATATATATATATATATAATATATATATATATATATATATATGTATGTATGTATTTATGTGTGTGTATATATGTGTGTGTGTGTATATATATACATATATATATATATATATATATATATATATATATATATATGTATTATAATATATATATATATATATATATATATATAACTATTAACATACATACATACATACCTACATACATACATACATACATACATACATACATACATGCATACATACATACATGTATACATACATACAATACACACACATATATATATATATGCAAAATACATATATATATATATATATATGTATATATATATGTGTATATATATACATATATATATATATATATACACACACATATATATATATATATATATATATATATGCCAAAATACATATATACTATATATATATATATATATCATATATATATATATATGTATACTATATATATATATATATATAAATATATATATATATATATATATATATATATATATCCCTTCTTGTATAATTTATGTACATATTCTTCTTGTTTCTTTTTGTTTGTCTGTTTTAGTTTTGTTTTAAAAAAAAACTATGAATAGATGAGTTTAAATCTATAAAATGTTCGGAATCTTTTTAAATTCAAAATATCTTTTGTATATTTAAATATATATTATGAAGTTTACTGAATATGTATACGCACATGTACCGGTTTGTAAACTATATTTTCAAACTTTCTTATTTTTTGTTATTTTCAAACTTTTTAGTTTTGTCAATCTTAAAAATTATTTTTTAAACTTTTTGATTTTTTTTAAACTTTTTAATTTGTTTTTGTAAACTTTTTTAAGTTTCACTCTTTTATATATTATTGGAAGTTGTAAAACTTTATTTTAATTTTTCTATTTTCACAAGGGGCTTGATGATAAGACATATTGTCTTTTACTTGCCCCAGTCAGCTTGCATTGTATAAATTTATTTGAATGTAAGGTTAACATTGTAAAACATGTCAAATGACAAAATAAATAAATTTCAGAAAAAAAAAAAAAAAAAAAATATTGGTCCTCGCACTTCAAACCCAAATCTTCTTACATAAACATCAGTGTTTTTGATTGAGATATAAACTTTCGCCCTCAGTTTACTGTTAATTGAAGATGGGTTTTCTTTAAGATTTTTTTCTCCTAAAAGGAATCCTTTACCCACTTGACTAGAAAATTTTGCTTTAACATCATCTTTGTTCACTATAAAATGTGAATGAGTCGCTTCTGTATTTTGTGATAAAGCTTTTAATCTATAAGAAAAATCTTTAACTGTTCTTATAACTAATAGTTTGTTTTTTACATTTAAAAGCTGATCGTCTTCATTACTTGGTACTAGTTTTTGCTTCCAACGCTTGTTTACGATTTCCTCGTCAAGTTTCCTTTTTAAAGCTTCAAAGGTTATCTTCTCCGTAAACATCCAAATAAATTAAAATCACCTATTTCTAAATCAAATAAAATCATCTATTTCCCAGTCATCTCGTGTTATAACTTGATTGTAATTAGCTATAAATGAAAATAATTACCCTGTTAATTATCCATTCATGAGTTACCCCCAAACTTGTTTCTTCTACATCTTCTCCTTTAGATGTTTTTTCACTAAAAAGCTCTGTTATTCTAATGTTATCAACAGCTCAACCTCCTGCCAATCTCTTTTGTAAAATTTTTGACAATATAATAGAATAACAATATAATACAATATAATTAGTCTCGTCTTTAAACATATATTATAAAAAATGAGTTCTTTTTTTTTTCAAATTACTGAACGGCCTCAAATAAAAACAGTCAATTTAAACCAAGTTAGCCTTAGCTCACCATCAGGTCAAAATTTTGTAATTCGATTTCCTACTTCGAGTCCAAGTATGGTTGTCGTCCCTAGGAGTGTGCGTTAACTTTTTAATATTGGTCTCACTCGAGGTACTGACCTAACAGCTTGCTTTGTCGCAAACCTTGGAAGAGTTTTTTTCTCAAAACTAACAGTAAAAATGCAAGAAGTTCAATCTAATATTGATTATGGTCGCTATTAGTCATTAAGATATTTATATATATATGTTCTTACCTTTATCCGTAAGAAATATGCCAGATCAGGTCATGTAGTGGATTGATGACCAAGCTAATCCTGGAAACCTGATACTTTTGAGATCTGGATCACGAAGCGGCTCAACAACTGGCCCAAACAAAGTATTATCTCTTGCTTTCAAACGAGGACCTGCTTTTGCAACAAGTAAATACTGCAACCCGTTAGATTTTGAGCTTTTTAATAGTCGAGGGTTTTTTCACCTTTCTAGTTTCTCAGACCAGCTTGAATTTATTTTGTAAGCGGAATGCAGTAATTATTTCAACTGTTACTGGAGCAACTCCCAATTATTCGTTAAACAACTTGAGTTTCCAGTATAAAAATTTTTAAAAACACTGAGCTTGCACGAGAAATTGGTATCGGAAGAGTATCACGCTTCAGACTCAACTTTAAATAAATTATTTGCAAAAAGCGAATAAAGTAAAGTCCTACTAAAACTTCATGGTTATTTAACGTTAAAATTGCATGTAACAGTCTCAAATATAGTTTAATTTACTCTCCAAAATTTACAGATTTTGCAAGGCAACCAAAAAAATCATCTCCAATGAATATTACTTGAAATCCTTATATTGGTATTGAAATCCTTATAAATGGTAAACCCAATTGTCTTTATAGCAATGGTATTTTTTCTTGCCACTTAATTGAGAAAAGCAACCACTGTCTAACAGGCTCTGCCATCAACACAAGCAATGAAATCAATATGAAATCAATATGAAATCAATATGAAATCAATACTGAGGATAGATGTTTGGCTGTTACCCCTAACAATTTTTACAGAGAAGCGCTTCTTCTTTTTTCTTGCATTTTAAATAAGTCTATATGGAGTATTGATTCGGTAACCCTTTATCAGCTTTAGGTATTTGCTACATGACCTTAGAAGTTTGGGTTTTCAGGTACTTCCGTCAAAAACTTGGGTTTTCAGATCCTTACTACATCAGTATTTTAATCATGGACGCATTAGCTAGCACCAGATATAAACATTTTTCCGTTTTTTATATTATGTACTCTGTTTATCCTTTATTTGGTGTATTGGGTTAACACACAAATTATAATTTAATAATAAAAAAAAAATTTACCACTACAATTTTTAAATTATTTTTTCACTATGCTTATTTGTGTATTTTGCGTGTTACCCCAATGTTTTCAAAAAGGCTTATATCAGTTTTCTTCAAGCTCCCTTCAATAACGTAATCTATCTTATCAAGTTTTTCAAAATATTATCAACTTATGCTTCTTAAACTTTAATTTTTTGTTTCTTCGTTTACTTAATGT
>NC_061160.1:60528479-60609583 GCF_022113875.1 Hydra vulgaris
ATTTTCAAGAGATCGAAAACATGTTCAGACGATTTTCCTGAAAGAACATTATCGTTTAAAATTCGATATTTTTCGTTTAACTTGGGCTACAATGCTCAAAGACTGATATTATTAAATGTAAATATAATACAGCTTTTTCAAAAAATGATCCATTAAATTATGTTGAATTTAATGCTAAGCGTTGTTTTTTAATAGAGCATCAAGAATTAAAAAAGGAAATTGATAACTTTAAAAAAAAACTTCAGCACAAAATAAAAAAATAAAGATTAACTTGAAAAATTAACTTCAACCACATCAGTTATTACTATGAAACAAGACAAACTTGTATATAAACATAATCCAAACAAATCGTGTTATTGCAATTTACTTGTATACAAACATTTATTTTAAAAATAATAGATCTTGCGACTTTTATACTGGCCTTACATCTGTCAATGTGTTTCATCAGTTAGTGCAGTATCACCATTAATCAAAACAGGTAAAGTGATATTAAAAAAACATTTACTTCTGTTTTTTGAAATTTAAAAAAATCCTTAACTACTTATACCAAAATAAATGTAATGCAGCAAAGATGAAGTTTTAATGATGCTAATATTTGGATTATTGACAGCTGATTTTGCTGACAGGTTTAATATATTTTTAGAATTATTGAATGCAATATTTTCTTCATTATTAAAAGCTTCTAGCTCACTTTTAAACCACATGGTTTTTGTTCCAAGTAAAGATGTTATAAGACAGGCAATGCAAAACAGATTTTAGAAATTAAATTATTCAGACTAACACTAAATTTCAGATATAACAGAATTTATTATGGAAACACCTTAAAATTTTGACTTACAGAAACTAACAAGGAATGAATACAAACATTACAAGAATATAAAAACATTAGTACCCGTAGATCCAAATTCATCAATAATTTCTTTAAAAAATTTCTAAAGCTTACAGAAGCTAAATTTTGGATAAAAAAATTACATATCGCAACATTTATTTAGATTGTATTACAAAATACTCTTGTATAATGTATGATTAAGGCTTTAATATTAATTTTTTAATACAAATGAAGTGATTTTAATTAAATCCGTTTTTATCAGTCACTTTAAAAATATGATGAGTATTTGTATAAAGATAATTAAAATTTCAAACAATAGTATTAGCTTTACTTGTTTTTTTTTTTTTAGGTGAATCAATTGCAATTGATGGAATATCTTTAAAATGCTGAGGTAATCAAAATAATTTTTAATTATTCAGGAATTTTAAGGATTAAATTATTTAGCAAAAAAATTGTTTGATAATGAGTTCAATTTAAATTAAAAAAAAAAATTAATGTTTGTTTTCGCACAATTAATATCAGTTCTCTTATCTATTAGAATTTAGAATATTTTCCAACATTTTTGTGACCTCCATGAATCTAAAGGGAAAAGGTGGAAATATGCTTTAAGAGCACTAATTTATACGGTGTAGTGAAAGGTATACCTTTATAAGATATGTAAAACTTTTTTATTTTTACTTTTTATATATTCAAAAATTTCTCCTCGTTTTTTTTTTTTTTTTTTTTTTTTTTTCTAATTCTTTTTTTTTAACAGCTTCTTCTATTAAATACGATGGAACGACTGAAACTTTAATTGATGGCATTTTGTATAACTTCTAAAATTGCTCTTCATTTCGAAAAGTTGGCGGAAAAGAAAAAAATTTAGATTGATTGATATAAATTTATATTTATAAAAACCGATCTAAAATTTCTTTATTGAAATATTTACATATATTTCAGTAAAGAAATATTTTCTTTTTGTCTGCTAATATTTTTTTTTTTTCAGTGTTAATTCAACATTACAAATTAAAACTCAATAATGAAAAAAGCCTAGAATTGAGTTGATGTTTTAAGTAAAAGAAGAAAAGCTCAAAAAGTAACTGATGCAATATTTTTATTTTTTGATAAAAAAAAAATTCTAATAATGTTTAAAATTGGTATTAATATTAATGTTTATTAAATGAAGACGAGTAAAAAATAAGTAATGTTTATTAGATGAAGATAAGTAAAAAAATAAGTTACAAGTTATTTTTTGGTCTTGAAAATTGTTTGAATGATAATTTATTATTTATCAAAATATTTTCTTTTTTAATTTTTGTTGTTTTTATATTTTAATTAAAATTAGATATTATTGTGTCATATATTATAATATTCCTTATATTATACTATTATATTTTATATTAATAATAAGTATTTTTGTTTTTTTGTATTTCTAGTTTTTTTCAATATTCCATAATTATCTTATGTAGATGTTTATGTTTTAGCAACCTAGTATTCTTTCATTATTTGTCTTTGTTATTGAGCCTTAAGTTATTTGAACATAATATATTCAGAACTCTGCTGAATAATAGAGTAATGAATAAATTAATAAAAATGAGTTTAAAATATGATAAATTTATATAATAAAGAAAATCTTATCTTTGCTTATAATGTCTACTAATATTATTGTTTAGCAAGTATCATGGTTATAAAATGTTCAAATTTAGCTAGTTTAATTAGGCCTGTTTGTACACTTATATTATGGTTTCTTCATTTTATATTAGTTCATGTAATTTTTTCAAAATCGAATATGCGGAGCTGTTTGGAATGAAGATTTACAAGAAGAAGTAATTCCACCTGATTGGATTAGTGATAAAACTGTTTGTCGGCTTCCAGGTACCAAAGCATTGACTGCACTAAAATGTAGAGAAGAATTGGCTTAAGTTTATACAAACAAAAACTAAATTCTTTTCAGGTATTACATCTATATATTACAGTTATTATTTTTTAAATAATGTGGTAAGAAGAGTTATTTTGTTAATACAAAATGTATAACTATTTGTATAACTATTTCAATTCTAAAAGAAAGCAAACAGTATTGTGAAAATTTTAAATTCACAACTACAAAAGAAAAATGTGATAATGAGAATGTTGACAAGTGGATGCAAATTTGCACACAAGTGGAAACTTAGATGCAAATTTTCCGCTTGTGTGGTTTGGATGGTTCTCCACAATATAATATATCTGCACAAGCATAATATTAGATTTATTTCATGTATTTTTACAAATCAATTACAGTTAATTGGTGGAATTACCTCATTTATAGTCAGGGTGTCTGCAGCTCCTCTAAAATCCTCTAAAGTCCTCTTTTTTTAAAACCACCTAAAATCCTCTATTATTCTCTAAAGAGGTAAAAATTTGATCAAAGCTCCTTATTAATTCTTACTTTTTTAATTTTTGATGGATGTATAATGTTCAAAATACCCATTCTCGGTCTGCAAAACTGGTTAACGCCTTAAAGGGCATGGAATTGTAAAAAATTGCTTTAGAAAATGCATGCTATTTAACATAGCAAATGACATTATTTGTTCCCTGGCCAAACCCCATAAGTGTATAAACATGGACGTTAAACCATTAATAAATGGCCACATAAAATTTCTTATAAAAATTTTATGTGGCCACCCCAAAAATTATTTTTCAATGCTAGAAATGTTTTATATTTTGATTATTAATTTATTTTTAATATATTAAAAAGGTTGTTTTATTTAAATTGAATATTTGAAAAAGTTATTAATAACCAACTAACAGTTATATTATTTTTTAAAAACTCAGAGTATTTTCGAAAATTTATATGGCCTTTATGGATATGAAGGGCAAAAGTGGGAAAGTATGTTTTAAGAACACTAATGTATATGGCGTTGAAAAAGATATACCTTCATAAGTTGTAACACTTTTCTATTCATTATTTATTTTTAAATCTTCCCTTTTTGTTTTTTTTTAATATATTTTTTTATTTACAGCTTCTTATATTGTACTCAATGGACCAAAAGAACCCTCGGTTAATGGAACATTGTTTGACTTTCTAAATTACGCTTTATTTCAAAAAGATGGTGGACAAGAGAAGAAATTTGTGTAGATTTTATTCAATTACATTTAAATATATGTAATATTTGAATATATATTTTTGAATAAAACAAGTTTTATCTCTTTCTTTAATCATACCTAGCTATTTTAACTAAACTAAACTGAAAAAGTTCTAAATAGTCTAAGTATAGACTATGAATAGATTAAATATCCATAATATACCTTGATAATTTACAGCAACACTAATGTACATGTATAGTACGTTTTGATGGTGATCATATTTTGACGCACATAGCACGTTTACATGCATATATACATTTTGACATACATAGCACGTTTTGACGGTGAAAAAGTATTTTACAGTCGTTTAACGTTGATAAATCAACGTTGAAAAAAACCTTTATTCTAAACGTTAAATCAACGTAAATTCAACGCTATTGTAACGTTTTTTCGCGTCGAATCAACGTTGATATAAAGTTTGAACGTAACGTTGATTTAACGTTGACAAATCAACGTTGAAAAAAACTTTCATTCTAAACGTTAAACCAACGTTAATTCAACGTTAGGTTTCAACGATATTTCAACGTTATTTCAACGTTATTTGCCGGCTGGGTAGTTGCTCTTGTGTTATTTTTATTGGTATTTAAATGAAAGAACTTTTCTGTAAGTCGTGAAGGAACTAATCCCATTTTGTATTTTAACATATATAGAATATTAGCATAGATATTATTGTTTAGCTTTAATTTTTTTTATAGGGGTTTAGCATGTGTTTATTGGTATTTAGCATGTGATTCTGGCAGGCATTTATTTATTCTTTTAAATAAAAAAAAGAGTTTTTACATTTATTTAAATAGGGTTTATAATTTCATTTATATAAATTAATTTATTGTAAATGTTTAAAGTAGATTTTTAGATGAAATAGCCAAAAAATTAAAATTTAAATATGCGTATGCAACTAATTCCAACTAACACTAAAACGTAAAAAAACGCTTAAAAACGCCTAAAGTTTACCGCAAACGTTTAAAACTGTTTTAAAAATGACATGTATTCTTATTTATATTTTGTAAAAATCGGGAGGAAAAAAAAAGATCACAGGGGGATATGAATTGCCCGGGTGAGATGAATATATCAGTTCAAGTGTTTCGCGCTTACCAATTAGGCCATTATCGTGTTCTCTTTTTAGAATTTAAGATTTTATTTAAGAATGTAGGAAACTAATTTTTTAGAAACTAGTAACTTAATTTTTTAAAATTTCTACTGAGAGTTTAAGATTACGCATTGCTTTAAAAGTGTAATTAGAATTTCTAAACTTTTCATACCGGTTGTAGTTAATCAACACATTTCAAGCGGATATTCTAAATATTATTGAGACGGGTACTAACTATGGATTCGTTGATAACAAACGATCCACCCAACGGCAACCGAAGCGTTTAAAGTTTGTAAAGTTAATTATTATTAGAAAATTATTTTTTATTTATAGCTTTAAAAAGTAAACAATATATATAGTTTTTTTATATGCATATAGTTACTTTTCAATTGCTTACCAAAAATTATTGAAGTAAGGAACAAGTATAGAAATAAGGGTCTTAGTATTTTGGTGAGAAATACTAAGACCCTTATTTTACGTCGGGACAGCTAGTCTTTCATTATGAGCTTGTTTTTTTTTCAGGATTAGATTAATTTCTTTAATTTATTCACTGTTTTACCGACCATCTAGTCATTTAAAGCCTCCTAATATTGTTTAAAGCATATCACTTTTTCGCTTAGGAGCTTTCTATACTCTACAAATATTTTTTCTATGTGGCTCGTGATTTTTATCTTGTAAGCTGTATATTCTTTTTCTAATAGAAAGGTTAAAATTGAAAACATCTTGCTTGTGTGTGTGAGGGCTCTAAACATAAGAAAAATCTGGCTCCTTGGTATTAAAAGTTTTTCAAGATGAAAAAATTTTGTGTGTTCTCTGATAAAAAATCCACCGACCTAAAATAATTACCGACGAGAAAAATTTTTCGCACCTGTCAAATTTCCTGTAAATAAATGTTTTTGTATCTGTAACAAAGTCTTATTTTTTGTACCTGTAAAAAATTTAATTTTTTGAAATCAAATTTTTTTGATTTTTGCTTCTTAAAAATAATTTTCTAAATAACAAACTTGTATTAATAATAACTTTTCCCTTTCTTAATAACTAATCTTTTAATAATTTCTTAATTTATTTACTTTGTTTGAAATACAATTATATATTTTTACTTAAATGATCTATAGTTTAAAAGTAGTTTTGTCGTGAAAGAAAACATCTTTAGTTCAATTGTTAAAGTACTTTTGTCAGAAAGAAAAAAAAAATTAGATTCGTAAAGTAGTTTTCTCAGAAAATAATAACAATTTAAATTAATTGTTAAACTCGTTTTGTCAAAAAAGATAATGCTAAGAGTTTTTTAAAACTTATTTAGATTTGCAGCATAAATATCTTGGTGCTCACGCATATTGAGAAACTGTAGTCGTATTTTTTTGAGCAGCTTCGGCTGAATTAAAAAGATTCCAAAATGTTTGTTCTGGTATTGCGATATAGGTTTCAGTGGGTTCTGGTTCCAATTCCATATACGGATACTAAAAATATTAGAAAATATGTTTAACCTATGACTAACTAAAAACGCAGCAAGCAAATTAATCAATGCATCCTTTTTGTGCCAAAGTTAGTTCTTTGGTTTAAAAAAAGCTAACTATTTATGTTTAAAAAAATTGTAATGCCAGTTTAATTATTAAACACATGTATTGTCTAAAATCATATATATATATATATATATATATATATATATATATATATATATATATATATATATATATATATATATATATATATATATATATATATATATATATATATATATATATAATATATATATATATATATATATATATATATATATATATATATATATATATATATACTTTTAGTATAAGCACACATACACATATATATACATGTATGTTTATATAACATTAATTAATATATAATTATATATTCGCATTACATATATATATGTAATGCGAATATATAATTATATATTAATTAATGTTAATATGAAACTAAATTTAATTAGTAATACATCACTATTAGTATTATTAATAATAGATGAATACGGGAGGTGAAAAATAGATGAAGACAGGAGGAGGTGAACGCTAATTCTTGAATCTTTGTTCGTTTAATCCAATTTTATCATTTATAAGATGTGAAAATTTTAAATATAAATGCAACCGTTGAGTTGCGGTTACAACTGTCTTTATAACTAAAGATCCTTTGTTTAAAAGCAGGGGCCTCCAGTTATTTGAAAAGACCATAGTTCTAGAGCTCGTGATTAACTATCATAATACAGTTTAATTCTGCCAAATCTGGTCAAGTTGACGTAGTTTTTCAAGACAAAATTTACACATGTTGGTTTAAGCTGCACCCTCTATGTATTTTCTTGAAACTTTATAGATTTTAAATAAAAAGGTCAAATATTATCTGTAATCAAAAACTGAACGAAGTAAAATTTTTAATTGGATAGCATGTTTACATTTTTTTTTGCATAATAAAAATTTGAACTAGTGTATTTCCAAAATTAAGATTACTAAATGTTCGTGCGTTTACGCTTCTACCAAACCATTGTCAAAATATGGTTCACCCCAAAAGTACGATATATGCATCTTTTTGCAGAAATGCATACATTTGCATTTTTTTTTTTTTTTTACCACTCTTTTTATTTTTCAAATAAATATATACATGTTTAAATATATATATATATATATATATATATATATATATATATATATATATATATATATATATATATATATATATATATATATATATATATATATATATATATACATATAGACATTTTTATCAGCACTTTATTTTTAGACTGAATTTATTTAAGACGTGTTAATTATTTAGAAAATTATAGAGATTATTGTTCTGAAATAGTCAGTGGTTAAGAAAACTCAGTACCTCTCTATGCACACACATCCCACCACTAATAGCACAAATCTTGAGTAAGGCAGACGTGTACTTAAGGCACACCCTTTTTTGCATATACTCTAAAGACAGGTTTTTGTCTATGGTTTTCAATAATACTTATTTCGCATACGATATCTTTTTTGCGGACTTATTATAGGAGGTGCCCACAATGCACGTCCAAGTTATGCCCTCAGTGCATATACCGTCTTTCTCAATATAGTACTTGTGGTTAACATTATTGAAGATATTTTACGTAAAACTTCAGGTTTCATAAAAAAAAATTATAAGCTTCCTTTGAACCGTAGTAAAACTAGCTTTCCTCTTATCATAAAATAAGCAGTTTCAGTTCAAAAGTGCTTTACTTTAGCCTAGTTCAAAGTCACCTTTCATACCCTATTATTGCTCAACAACTCACAAGCCAAATTTGAATAATTATAAAAACCAATTAAGTAAAACGATTAATTATTTTAATAGAGTAGACACATTTGTATCTGTTATAGAAAAACGAAAATCTTAGATAATAAGTTTTTTTTTTATATAATAAATAAGTCTTTTTTAAATAATAAATTTATCTATATATGATTATATATTTTATATGGATACACTTTTTTAATGGAATTTACTTTTTAGTATCATTATCTACTTTGTAGTTTCTGAAGCTATCGAATATCGAACATTGCATACTGTCTTTTAACTAAGAGAAAGTTGCTGGTTGGTAACAGAAATATCCAAAATGTGCAGTGGTAAATTTTTGATTGTTAAGAGTTTAGAATAGTTTCAATTATCCTAGAGGCTAAAAAAATAATAGTGTTTTGTGTATCTTGACTAAGTTCCAAGTTAAGAAAAACGGTATTTATGCTGGATTTTGATGTGTTAATAAAGAAGCACCATTCTTGTATGTCATAGTCGGTACCGAATTTGTTGAAAAGAGAAAACCAGACCAAATTTGTTGTAAAGAGAAAAAATGCCATTAGAATAACACAAAACTTCGATCATAAAAAATAATACCTTTGGAAAAATGTTACTTTTTGCCAACACCACAAATACATTACAGTTTTTTAAGTTTTTTGAGTTTTGCTTGTGAGGGCTTGTTCATATTTCTTTATTGTATATTTACCGCATATACAACAATTTTTTGCTCGTGTCAAATGAAAGAGCTGAAAATATTTATCCTCGAAAATATCACAGAAATATTTCACAACCGAAATATTTTTTTTTTTTTCAGTTAGTCGTTTTACAATAAAATAAACAATTAAAATTTCTTTAAAATATATATACATATATCTTATACTGCTGAGTTAGGTGAGCATGATGATGTCATACTCACCTAACGTCAAATAGCCTGCTGCTGGGGGCTTCAGTACATACATTGACTGACAAATAGCCTGACTCGCAGTGGAGTGCTGCTACATTGACTGAGGGTTTGGTATGGGTCAGCAACCTTTTCATTCATTATTCTTCGTTTTCCCTCATCGCCTTTGATAACAGTGTAACTTTCGGTTGTAAACCATTTTAAAGAAATTCGGTTCTAAAATCATTAATGACTTTCGATCGAAAATTCGATCAAAATTTTTTCGGTTCTAAAATCATTAATGACTTTCGATCGAAAATTCGATTGAAATTTTTTCAGTTCTAATTTTTTTTGTAAATATTTTCGGTTGTGTAATAAATTTCCCATATTCGGTTCTAAATTGAAATTAAGGATTCGGTTGAATCTTAGGACGCCCAATTGCTCAGGATGATTCACTCAACAACAAATCATGATGATTCATCAAGAAGCTATTTTAATGCAAAAAAAAACATAATGATGTAAAGGAGAATAAAATTACCAGAGGTTTGTCATTCTATTTGAATGAAGAAGAATAATAACTAATGTGTTAACATGCAGTTAGGTAAATCAATAGAAAATCATGATTGGCATTCATTAATTTTTTTAAAACTTAAATTTTGTAATTCAGTGTTATCTAACGACAGAAATGGTATGATGGCATAAATAGTAACTGTAAAAGAGTTGTATAAAATTCTGTTAAAGGTAAACGAATCAATGAAAATAGAACTTAAAAGTGTTAACAAATTAAAGTATTTGAAAACAGTCTAAACATAAAAGAAGTTACAGTTGAACGTGCGTCAGGGTTAGGGTTAGGGTTAGGGTTAACCCTAACCCTAACCCTGACCCTAACCCTGACCCTAACCCTAACCCTGACCCTAACCCTGACCCTAACCCTGACCCTGACTGCGTACAGAGTACGATTCTGAACCCTATCCAAATATTGCTGGATATGATCTTGAAACCCAAAAATATAAAAGCCATGAAGTTTTTAAATTAAAAGATAAACTTTAAATATTAAAAAACGCACATAAACTCTAAAAAATGGATATTTTTGTAAACAAGAGTTACTCTTTTTAAAATGGTGAGGAAACAAAAAATGTTATTTGAAAAATAAAAGTTAACAGAACTACTAGCATGAATTTTGTTGCATTATAACAAAATTGTTAGGCAAACATTTTATCATTTTCATTCCTAAGATTTTTTGACTTTTTACCCTTATATTTTTTAAGGGTAAAACAATAACTCTTATCCAGAATCACGGTTTAAATCTTTACATATAAACAAAAATATACTTCTAGAAATACTTTTATGACCAATTTTTAATACTTTTAATAATAAGGAAACAAAAATCTTAAGTCCTTCTTATAAAAACTTAGATTCATCTAATTTAAACTTAGATTCAAAATTTAGTTTCTAGCGTAGATGTTGATAAATTTTCTATCCTAGATTTAAATGTTAAGAATGTTCAAAAAATTTGTTACAATATTTAGATTATTAGATAGGCTATTCAGCGTAAAAAATGATTTCAAAATTATTTGCCTGACCAAAACACGAAATAAAATTATATAAATTTTTAACTTGACCATTATAGAAAATAGTTTATTATCAAAAAATCAAAAAATCAAAAAAAAAAATATATATATATTAAAGATCTTTTTATAATATTTAACAAAGAACCAAATAAAATTAAACCTTATTTTCATTTAAGCTTAAAGTAAAACGTAGGTTTCTATCTCCAGAAACTTTCAAGTCGGGTATCTCCAGCAATATTTCAATCTCATTTTAATTAAGTTTCTCATAAATATCCTGCTATTTTTAAGAGAATAACTTTTCCGTTGCCTTAAACCTAACTTAATTTTAAGTTTGTATCAAATTCAATATCGATTTTTTGCTCGTAAAAGTTTTCAACAATTTTTTAAATGAAAAACAGGACTTTGTCTTAAACTGCACTTTGGAATATTTTACTGTAAATTCCAGCTGGGATTCACTAATTGTGGAGCCAATTTTCAAACAGACTTCTTATTGAAAAGTTGGACAATAGGAGATAAGATTGAAAAGCTCTACAAAAAATGTAGAAAGCTAATGGATCGTAAAAAAATAGGGTTTTCATAATATGTTTACAATAAATAATTATTTTTTTTTATTTTAATCATCAACCTATTTTAAAGTTTAAAACATTTATATGATGTCCTTTTCTTTAAAATAATTTCTATTAATTCTTGTAACAGACTATAACAAAACCTCAAATGAACTTTTCGACATACAAAATTTCATCATGGTATAACGGGCTATACAGCAATTGTTTTCTTAAATTCTGAAGCATGCAGGGCATATTTTGGAAGATATTGTTTTGTAAAAATCAGTAACCCACAGAAAAAGATTTCATGCGATCTAAATTTTGTAAATTGTGTATTGAACGGGATCTTAAAAATAATATTGCTATTAAAATGGAAAGGACGGCAGTAAATGCTCCTAATGATGATAATAGAATTGATTTTCTGCTAAAAGTACCTAAGTCAAATTTATCAAAAGACAAAGATTAAGCAAAACAAATAAAATATTTACTAAATTTTGAAATTGAAATTAACTTTTTTGCTATTTGTACTGACACAACTTCTTCAAACAGCGCTAACAGGATAGACTAAGGCAGCAAAAAAAAACAACTGTTTTCAAATTTTAAAATATATTTAGTTATGCAATGTATATATTAACTCATTAGACAGACTTAATTTTAACCTGTTTAAAAACAATTCTTGCATCAGATTGCACAAGAAGCTAAAGAATACTTAAGAAGCATCGTTACCTTAAAAATCTGTCCCAATATAAGAGCAGGCTATATAAGATTTTGTGAATTAGGGATATAATGTGAAAATGGGATGTATTTATTAACGCTTCAACTAACTCATAAGAAACTGAAATTAATGTCGGTGGAGAAGATAGAAGATGACAGTAAAATTGCAGCTTTTGTAGCAATATTTTAAATTCTGCAGTTTCTAAAGTTATCTATCATAATTCAGGCACCTTCTAATGATTTCAAAGCTATTAAAGTAGCTAAAAGCAGAAGAAAAAGTTTAAATATTTAGAAAAAGTCCTAAAAATTCTCTTTTTAAGCATACACGGTACTTGGCTAAGGATGTTGTTATTGTAGCTCTAGCAGATCCAGGCGTAACTGATGAAAAAATACTTCTAATGATGCAGAAACTTAGTGACTATATTTATCCTGAGGATATTTCTTATTTTAAAAGAAAGAAACCAGAGGTTAGAGATGATATACTCATTTGAAAAAATTTGTTGGCAAAAACAGCTAGTACATTTTTTTATACTCGTTCTAAATGTACAAGACATATTGATCTGGATTTCTGATGGAATTTTGTAGCTTCATTCAAGCATCAAGTTTTTTAAAAACTTTGTTTTAAATATTCAGTGCACAAATGACTGCTCTGAGAAAAATATATGTCTAGTGCAAGTTTTCCTGGCAGACCGTCATATTGATAGTCAGAGACAAAACATCATTGTGGTTGCTAAGAAAAATAGAAAAAGAATGAAAAAAAGCGATTTGAACAACATTACTCCTTAGCAAAAAATGTTTTAGAATAAAAGTAATTTTTTTTTAACTTTAACCAAACAAAAAATATTTAAAATCAAAATAAACTGATTTATCTTTGGATTGGTTTATTTTTTAAATATTAGACATTTTGAAGAAAAATGGAAATCTACAATTTGCACTTTCTAAAGATTTAGATACCAAAAGTTTTTGCATTTTTTCTTTTATTTAAGATATATAACCAGGCTGTGTTTGGAACCTTTTGGTTCTGTGAAAAAGTTGTATTTTTGGGACAGCCAAATATATATATTCTATTATAGACTATTCTTTCAAGAAGTTTAGAAAATACTGTAAGGATTGAGATTAGCCTATAGTTGATCAAAGTGTATGTTTCTCCACATTTATACATTGGTACAGTTTTAGAAAGTTTTAATTTTTTAGGTATAATACCTGTTTTAAGTTAATTAAATATTCGGAATAAAGGGTTACAAACCTCCCTGAAAAATCTAGTACAACCATAGGAGAGATGTCGGATAAAGGTCATTAACGATTTATACACAGCTAATGATTTGGACTAAATTTTATTTGCTGACGACATAAATTCATTTTATTCCTAAAGTGATCTTTTAAACAGTCAAGAAAGAGTTTTCTGAAATAATCGAATGGTTTAAAACCATTAAGTCATTTTAAAAAATCTTTTTTTATCGTCTTAATGAAAGAGAAAAAATTAAACTCTCAATTATTAGTATTCGGAATATTATATAATATATTATAAAATATTAAATGAAATTACAAATAAAAGCGCAATAAAATTCATGGTTATCTCTTTATCGTATTTAAATTGTTCCATTGAAATATTGTTAAATAAGTTTTGTGTGCATACACTGTTTTGTTTATTACTTTTTGCGTATGTAAATTTTCAAAACCCTTAAAAGCACCAATGTAATGGGGCTCGGTGATAAGACAAGTTGTCTTCTTCTAGCACCGGCCAGGTTTATTTAATAGCTCTATGCTATGTTACTTTTTTGATGTTTTTGTAATTTTAACAAACTACAAATAAATATAAAAAAGACATTTAATCAAGTTTTCTTTACACCGGAATCAAGCTTAGCCCTTAAACTAAAACCTGGAACGTTTAGCGCTCAACCATTTTTAATTGCTAAATAAACAACAATGAAAAACAAACATATAACTGAAATTGTCATAAAGTGTATACACTTTATACCGTTGTTATAAAATGTATACATTATATAACAATACTATTGGTGCATGTTTTTATCCTTTCCTTAAAACAAGAAACATTTCATTAAAATTTTAAAATAAAAAATGTTTTTTCAGTTCTTAAATCAGAGATGCTTCTAATGTTTCTTTTTACAGACGTATGTTTATTTTCCTTGCTTCTTTAAAATACTTATGAAAAGAATAGGTTAAGCTCTTTTTTATAAACGAACAATTCTTTGATGTAGAGTTTTTTTTATAATGCTGTGTACATTTGAACACACTGTGTGCTAATAGCAACAAGATGAGAGAATAGTAAAATTAGTAAAGTCTAACTCAATTTTGGATTTCTTTTTATGTAATTATCGTGAGTCAATAATTGCGTGTGTGTATATATATTTCTTTAAATCTCAGATATAAAATCTGTTTTGTTAAACAGTATAGCTGTTAGTTTACTAACAAAAGGTTGTAATAGAATCATTAAAAATAGGATATTTTATTTATTTAAGCCTACCTACTGAAGCTAGTGTCCCTCTCTTTGTGTTTTTATAATCAAACAATCTGTTTTATGCTTGCCATACTTATTTTGTCACTGAGTCTTATCAAATTGATTTTTTAATAAAAGATAAATAAGTAAGTTAAATGTTTTAAATATATTTTCAGATAACCCACGCAGGCGGTTTACAGTTGAAGATGTGTTGCAGCATCTTGATGACTCGGAACATGAATTATCAGATTCTGATGACTCTGGGAATAGGACCTTTAACGCTTCTGCTGCTGATATGCTGGCTGATGAAAATAAGAATAAAATTGAAAGACCAGATGAAGATGAACAGCCAGACACTTCTATGAACAGTGGGAATAAAAGAGAAAAAAAGATACGGATCAAGGGCGGTCCCTTCGAGGTGCATTTGAAAGCAGCTGAGAATGGTAAGAAAAATCGAATATGGGAGATGACCTATATTCACCATCCTCATATTTTTTTTAATTACTTTAACTTAGAAATATTTGAAGCATTTGTTGAACAAACAAACATCTATCATCTACGCAAAACTGGTAAAACTCTAAATACTACAACAGCTGAAATTCAAAAAATTTTTGGTATCACAATAGTAATGGAAAATATAGGTTTTCCCAGAATAAAGATGTACTGGCAAAAAACCACTTGAGTAAATTCAGTGGCAGATATTATGCCTGTAAACCGCTATTTACAGCTGCGAAACAGCATTCATGTCAATGCCAATCCTAATCCAAAACAAGGAACTAATAAATTCGGGAAAGTTCAGCCTCTGATAAACACAGTATGTTCTCGCTGTCTTAAGTTACCAAGAGATGAATACAACTCTGTGGATGAGCAAATGATCCTTTTTACGGGTAGAGTACCTGCTAAACAGTACATCAAAGGGAAGCCGAATACAGCAGGAGTAAAAAACTTTGTTGTCTGTGGTACCTCTGGTAAGGCAGTTGATTTCGAACTATATCAGGGTGCAGGTACAGTAGGGTGTACCAAAAAAAATATCTCTCAATGTTTCCCTATTCTCTAAGGTCTAAATAGGCTTAAAAAAGCAAAAAAACTATTTTTGCTGCTGTAAAAGTGATAGCTGTAAAATTTCATTTTACGAAAAAAAAGGAATTTTTATGAAAAAAACTATGTAATTTTGTACTCTCTCAAAAAATATATATATTTTAACTTTAAAAAATTAAACGTTTATAAGTTGCTTCTTTGTTAGTTCTTTCTTTATTTTTTTTCTGTTGTCTCTGGCAACGAGCATGAGGTACAGTTTCATGTCATCCGACCAGTAGCCTCCAACAAAATCCTGGATTAGTCGGATATTTCCTTCAGCGCAGTCATTAACACATTCAATTGATTTCAAAAACCTTTTAAATAGATCAAATGTTTCACTGGCATCTCCCTTGAGCCACTTCTCCGTCTCTCCTAAAGGAATAGCTGCTACCATAAACAAGATCCAATTCTGGGAACCTACCAGTTCAAATAGCTGTTGATAACTGGCAGCTTTGGTTTCCCTATATGAAACTGCTTGGGTTTATCACACTTGACCAACTTTTCCAACATCTTTTTCTTTACCTTTACGTCAACATCATCGTCAGCTAGGACTAGTATAACTAACTGTTCTGTTAAGTACCAAGCGTGCCGCAGTATGCTAACAAGAAGAGCCTGCCCAAGTTTTGGATAGTAGTCTCTTATTTCAAACGATGACTTGAAATCAGCTAGGTCATTTGATGGCGACTTAAGAACCAGGGTCCATAGCATATAGAAAGAAAGAATTTTGCATGTCTTTAACATCTTCTTCTCTTCCTCGTTCATCAACTGGGCTACCTTTTCAGTCATCCTCAGTGTCAGCAAATATAGAGCATCTATCATGAACCTTTATAATAAATTATTATTATTATTAGCTATATAGAAAAATATTGAAAATGTACTCTCTTCTAATAATACAAATAATTGATAATATACTTTAACCATACCTGGCTTTGTGGCAGGCTCCACGTTGATAAAAAAGAAACCCTGGTACATCTCCTCCTAAATAGAATACAACTAGTTTCCAGAGCTTCTTGTAGTCGCTTCTTTTAAATGTTTTGTGGTCAGTGCCTTTTCGCAAAATTCTAAGGCCTCCCTGGCTATGTTGTACAAAAATGATCCAACCTGTAGCTGATTCCAATCAAACCTAATTACCTCCTCCATCTTGTTCACTTCCTCTTTATTGCTAGGCCAGGCGTTCTAAAGACTTAAATATAGTGCTCTCCTGGGCCCCTTTATTTTTTCACCAGTAAGAGCCTCCATGAAATGTGAGATGTGTATCTCAAACATGTGTCGTCTGCGGAGAAACCAGAGAAACGGAATGTTGAGATTTAAGATTGCATCTGCCTGATCAACTCCCTTAGAACTTTAAGTTTAAACTACTCCAAGGAGAATGTCATTTGTGTTGTCAATATCTGGTAATGTAACACTAGCAGAAATCTTTTCAACAGTAACAGTAATATTCAGATTCTCCTCTATATATTTTATTTTTTTGCTGTTGAAGTGCAGGACAAGTCTCTTTTCCTTCAATGTTTCCATTATATCTTACCTTATCTGGTCTCTTAAAATTCAAAATAGCTTTATTACTAATTTAATAAACTTTTTATAAGTCCAATTATTTATTTCAATTAGTTATTTTTACCTAGATCTTTAATCATCTTGAATCTCTTTCGATGAACAGAGCTTTTGGAGATTTTCAAGATGTACGTCTGCTTTTTTTGCATATTGCTGCAATTAATGCAGTTTGAGGTTGGATTCCAACCCTATACCGAGCAGATACCACAGAAGTACAATCCACCAGATCCTCAGGACTAATATTCATAATTATCCAAATATTAAATAGAAGTGATATTTCTAATTTAGTTAAATGCAGTTAAATTTAGTTCACTCAAATTTTATATAAATAACTATAAGTTTAATAATAATCTTTTTTTTACCGTGGCTTTTTCTGTAGAACCAAAGTTTTGAAGTAATTCTTTTACATTGTCTTCATCTGTGAAAACTGCAGCATTTGACTCGGATGCAGATGAGTTGATATCAGAATCATATGAAACCTCTTTAGTAACCATTTTCTTTTTATCTTTTTCCACTGATGTAATCTTCATACTCTTCATTCTTTGCCAACAACCCTGTCTATTTTTAACAGATATTTCAAATTCTTTATCTATTTATGTAGTTATTAACGTTTTTCGATGCTTATTTTGGTCTAAAAAAAACTGAATGTCTTCCGCCTTGGCATCCTGGGTATGAAGGCGACCTGATTAGATTTTTTACTCAAACCTCGCTACAGATATGTCAAAAATTTCGGTACCCTCTTGAATGAACTCTCTCTAGATCTTAGTAAATCTACCAGTTCCGGAATCCTAGTTTAGTCCTCTCAAACGAATTATCTTGCAATATTTAGCATGGAGTTTCAAAATTTTATACCTTAATGATATAAAAAAACATTATATAAAGTTTCATAATTACCTAGGTAAGGTTACTTTTTATAAATTATATTAATAATGTTAGAGATTGTTGATTTATATTTTGTTTATATTAAATTAAAAATGGCATTATTTCATACATCAGCTCCAGATAGGATAAACTCTCCAAAACCACCTTTGTTCCAAACATCCATTACAAAAACAGTGACACGTCACTGTTGGGATTTCTACATAATCTAACCTTGCAGATAAGATCTTTACCTAGAAACTTTTGAGAGCAAGCTTTAATTGGCTTATTAGATTTAAATTTCAAATACCTTGGAGATTTGATAAACTCTATGTATCTAAAAACATTTCCAATGCTGGGAAGCTGGTTTATAGGTAAATGGTTGATAAGATAATTGGGAAGAAACAGAAGCCTTCTGGAATTGGTCTGTATCTTTCTCTTTTCTTCTTTATTTGTATATTTTGTGCAAGAACGGCTTATTTTAAATAACATATATGAGTAAATTTAATCACCTTAAAAATATAAAAAACGTGTAACCAAAACCGAATAATAAAATCTTTTATTTTAATTTTTTTGAGCACAATTGACTGTTATTAATTGTTTTGAGCACACTTGTTTGAATTAATGAGCACAATTGAATACTTGAGCACGATTGTTTTGAATTAATTGTTTTGAGCACAATTTTATTGAGCACATTTAACATTTTGAGCAAAATGAGCACTAGCTAATGGAATTGTGCTCAAAAACATGCATATTTAGAGTAAGCTGGAACAATAGTAAAAAACATAACTTGCCAAGTATTTGTGCTCAAAAACATGCATATTTAGAGTAAGCTTGAACAATAGTAAAAAACATACTTGCCAAGTAGCCGGTGGTCAATTAAAAAAATAAACTTTATTCAGTTTTAGATTATTGTTTTTTAACCACAAACAAGACTATTGTACATTGGTTGCTTTTTCCTTTGATGGTTTTTGAGGGTTTTTATTAAAAAAATGTGACGTGTATTCTTGTATACAGGAATTCTTAAAGATATTTTTTGATATTCTTACAAAAAAACACATATTTTCGTAAGCTTAAGTATATTTTTTAATCTGCTTATTCTACGTTTTGAATAAGCATGTTTCCAAAAAATGTTTATAAAAACAAATGTATTAGCCTAATAATAATTTTATTCAACCTAAGCATCGTTATTAACTTTATTAAAAATAAAATAAAAGATAAAAATAAAACTCTCTACATATTAATTCAACATTGATGTACCAGACATTTATTTTCGAAAAAATCAATTTTTTCGATTTTTACAGCTATCACTTCCTGGCAACGAATTTTTTTTTTTGATTTTTAACCTCAGTGGACTTCAAAGAATGGGGAAAATGAGAGGTATCCTGGGAGGAAGGAGGAGAGGTATCCTGGGAGGAATGGGGAAAGAATGGGGAAAATGAGAGGTATCCTGGGAGGAAGTTGAGAGGTATCCTGGGGGGAAGGGGGGAAGTTCGTTTTTAGTACACCCTAAGGAACAGGCATATCAGAAGAGCACAAACATATGGGATTTGGTGCTTCTATTGTCCTAAGATTGTCAGAAACTATTCCACAATATAAAAACTACAAGCTCTGTTTTAATAATTACTTTACTGGCATGATTCTTATTAGACAGCTAAAAGTGTTACGAATTCAGTCCTTTGGTATCGTAAAATCCAACAGTTTAATAGGGTGTCCGTTAAATCTGGAAAAGAAATGAAAAATGGTGCTGTAACTCTTGCCTCCAGCTTTGTTAGAATCGTAAAAATGAGCACAATAAGAAGGTGGAGTGAAAGCAAAAAGGAATATATTCAAGTGAACAGACCCAATTGTGTGAAATTCTACAATTAAAACATGGGGGAGTAGACAAAATGGACTTTCTCATTGCTTTGTACAGAAAAAAGACAAAAACTAAGAAGTGGCCTGTACGCATGATTTTTCATTTCGTGGACTTTGCCTCTTTCAATTCATGGCCGGAGTATCAAGACATTGAAATATATAATGGTTTTCCTGAAAGACAAACTTTGGATCTTCCCAATTTCAGAAATGAGATTGCTGCCACACTAGTAAAAGCCCACTTGACAACACCAATTGCTTGTCGACCAGTTGGAAGATCAAGAATTTTCGCAACTGCACAGATTCAGATAATTCTTCAAAATTAACATCTTCTGTAGTTACACTTCCTCCAAAGCGAGCAAAACCGATAGAAAGATCAGCTGTGGAGATCCGCTATGACCGATTCGACCATTTCCCTGTTTGCATCAAGGAACTGGGTCAACGCTGCAAGTTTGAAGGATGCAATGGTCGCAGAGTCAAATGAATCAAATGCAAATTGAGGAATTATTTCAAATGAAATAATTCCTCGGTAAAAGACTGACAAACATTTTGTACTTTTTTTGTATTGATTTGGTAATGTTGCGAGGTAACTACCTAATATAAAAATTATTAAATACTTTAAATAAAAAATCTAAATGTTTAAATAACAGTTATAATTTTGCTAAAACTCACTTTGAAGTCACTATGTTTTCAATAACCATTAGAAACCCTCAAGTATAGAATATAGTAATCAATAATATTATTAAAAACAGATGCAGCTCTAAACCGTTTCCAATCAAAACTAAAAGAAATTATTTCAAATAAAGAAAAGATAGAGAACTTCTTCTAGTGCGAAATTTATCAAGCGGTAATCAAATATCCTAAAATATAATTTCATTTTATATAAGTATAAAAAATATTTCTTTTTTTGTTCATTTTAATACTAAGTAGGAATGTTTTATTATTGTTTTTAATTTCTTATTATTTTGCTCTTAGTATTAATACAATGCTTTTATTAGTAATAATTTAAATATATTTTATACGAAATTTATTTTAAACACTTTTTATTTTTAATATTTTTTCTTTTTTCACCTTCTTATTATTCATTTATTATTCGAAATAGATTTCGAAGCTCATCATTTTTTTTTTGCTTCTTTAATTTTTATGTATGATTTTTATTAATCTATATGTGATTTTACAAATGCTATTTTAAAAACGATTTGTAGAAACTCTCATTTTTAACTCATTTACAAATACCAAATAATTTTTATCTCATTTTCAACTCATTATCAAGTCATTTTTGTCATCTAACTCATTTTCAACTCATTTTAAAACACCAACTCAATGAAAATATATAACATATGCAAAATGTAATTTTTTTTTATCCGTTTACCTGCGTTCGTATTGATATTAATTTTTATATTGTAATTTATTATTGAAACATTATTAGATACTCAATAAAATATGAAAAAATATCTTTAAATAAATAAGTAACGGTAAATAACGTTCGTAAAAAAACGAATCAATAACGTTTAAATAAACAACGACATAAAACATTCACAAAAAAAGGATAATTATTGATCAAACAATTAAATAACGATAAATAACATTATCTCATCTTCTATTATCATCAATGAATAATTGTTTTTATGATGTTTGAAAACAATTTTAGTTCATTAAGTTTATTAAACATTAATGCTATTTAAACATTAAGTTGATTTTTAATATCATCAAAAAATTAATCAAGAAGAGGACTAGGTTAATAAATGGTTTAAAGCCAGAAAATGCTTGTTAAAAGTCAAAAAATTAAATGTTTTCTGTTTTTAAAATTGACCAAATTTGTTAAGAGTTTATTTTAATTTAATTAAATGTAAAAATATAGAATAGTGTGTAATGAAAATGAGTACGCAACTTATTTATCTTATGTCATTGTCGTAATATCTACTAGGCCAATCAGTCAGTTATGTTACTTACATAATTTTGTTAATATTATAAAGTTATTTTAAATTTAAATTGTAACATTACAATAATAGATTAGTTATTAGTTACTATACATGGGCGCCGGCAGGGGGGTTAAATTAGGTGCTCGTGCACCCTCTAGTTTTTGAAAAAAAAGGAAATGAAGAGAAAAAAAATTATAAAAAAATATTTTAATAATAAGAAAAAACGCAAAAAAACAGTTTTTATTTTAAATTTTTAAATTATACTTAGACATTTACATTTTACAACTTACAATTATACATAAACAGTCATTCACTTTGTATCTAAAAGAGCAACTCAAGCCTTCTTTTTTGTTATCCAAACTTGTCTACAACTTTGTCAATAAAATTTGGACAATTATTATTTTTTTTTGTGTGTACACTAAGCAAACATAATCCACTTAGTCTATCGTCACTCATTGTAGATCGAATCCAAGTTTTGACGCACCGTAATGTGCTAAAAGATCTTTCAATACTGCAGGTTGTTGCATGAAGTGTCATGCCAATCTTGAGTGCCTTCGAAACAGCTGGATAAATTTTCTTTGCCTCTTCAATTTAACTTATGCAATCGGTAATTTTGTTTGCAATGTTTTTAGTTTTCCAGATCTCATATCATGTGGTTGCGTCAGATATAAAGGTTTGGAAGAATATCACCATACAGACTGTTAATATCTTGCAGAACTGTTAAAAACGATGACTTGTCCAATTTACTCATTTCTTTTAGGTGAAGTTTTAAAATTGAAAATGCTTTCTCTTGTGTAGAAGAATACCGAATTTGTAGAGAAAATATTATAGAATCCAATTAAGGGATGAAAATAGATCTCCTAAAAGATTATTCTGCGTTATCAGAAGGTAAGTTCGATCTGTGAACTTGCCTTTTATTTAACAGTGGCTGTTTTAATTCAATGTCTAATTCTTCACAAATCCATTGTGCTGTGAATCAATGAAAACTGTTCAGAAACATTATCTCAATGGGATTGCAGCACATATTTAATTGAATTATATGAACAGGTACATCTTTAATGTTCATATTTACTTGCTGCAGCTGATTGCACACAGGTTTAAGTTGAGCCGAATATGTAGCAATTACTTATAGCTTAAAAATGTAAGTTAGAGTTGTGATAGCAGTGAACAGCAAATGAGCCTTAACTTTTGTGTTTTTGTTTGTACTGTACTCTGTAAGCTTTTCTAGCGCTCGGGCAACAACCAAAAAGTTTTCAGAAAATATTCTATTACATTTATTCATTTCCGACCAACGTGTTTCAGAAAACAAAAGAATATTAGGAATCAAAGATCGTCGTAAAGTGCTTCTCTAAAAGAGTTGATTACTTCCATAGTTGTGCCACTGGTATTTTAAACTTCTTTGATATTGTTCAGGTCATTAATAACGAGATTCAATATATGATTGGCAAAATGAAAATACAAAGCTTTAGGGTGTTTGTCTCTTATAAGCTTCTCAACACCTTCATTACCTGCCATCATAGAACAACCTTCATAACCTTGAATGACAAGTCACGACAAATCTAAATTACAATCATTCAGAAACTGAAGGATTGCTTCTGAGATGGACTCTGAATCCAATTTGGTCATCGGAGTATAACCCAGAAATTCTTCGCACAGTCAACTGCCCCATGCCTTCATCGCAACGCAAAAATCGCACACCAATAGAAAGTTGTTCTGTTCTACTAATATCTGCAGTCTCATCAGTCAAAACAGAAAAAACGAATGCTTTTTTAACATTGCAAATTAACTGTTCTTTGAGAATATCTGCACAGGTTCGGATCAACTTATTTTGAATTTGATGGGATATGTTTAAGGCATTTTTTGGTCCAGATTTCAAATGATTTTTTAAAACTTGATCATCTGATTCAATTTGAAAATGCAAAATATCTGTAAAGACAAAACCTTGATCATTTTTTCCCCGAAGGGGAAGCTCATACTGAGCAATAAATAAAACTGTTGAAGTAATTGACCGAAGCTTGTCTCCATTTTCTTCAATGTTTTTGTGGTATACTGAATCCAGAATTTCATGAAAACTTAGTTGTTGTTTTTTCATTATATTCTGAAACTGGATGGAAGAAGCTATTGCATTGATGTGCCATTGGGTCTTTGTGTGAGATTGTGCAGCTTTATATTTTTGTGAAATTTAAGACACGGGGAAACGATAAATTGTTGCAGGCCACGTTGAACTGGAGGTCAAAATAAGACGCAAACCCAACAAAAAGGTCGTCTTGCATTGGCTAAATATGCTAACCAAAGATATGTATGGAGCCATTCCAATCTGAAGAGTCGTTTAGCTTAAGGGTTTTCATTATTCTTGAAATCATTTATTTGACTAGGAGTCCAACATTCCTCTAGCAGCTTCAGACAAAATTCGTCATCAATGTGACAGTTGATGTTTGTGTACAACCCGATATCGAGACGATTGGGATTGACATCCAACAAAGTTTCATCAGTGGTACTTTCTGCTCCAATGCTACGTAAACCATTATCTAAATTATTGATCTTGCGCTTTTTGGTTGAAATTAAAAAACGTCTTATATCACTTATTATAATATAGAATGGCGTACTTTTTTTTCTTGAAATAAATTTTTATCAAAGAATTTATTAAACTTTTTTTTATTATTAAATAGTATAATGGTTTTCTTTAAACTTAGCTTTTCTGAACTTATTTTCCTTGATATTTTTACTAATAACTGAATAAATCAATTATTCGTAGTTTACATATAATATTACATAATTATTATACAAATAAATGAACTTTTAGAAAAAAAACTTGTAGATATTGCCAGTCAGCCATACTAAAAAAAAATAGAAAATCGTAAATTTTTAAATAACCAGTCATGAAAATGATAAATTAGGTGTTTTCTACTAAAAGATAATTGTTTTACTTATTAGACTTGAGTTCCTTGGTAAATTTTTTCATAAGAATCAATAAAAAAAAATTTTTATGAAAAAAGTTTCAAATAAAAGGGGATATACCACCTTAAACCATAGTCACAAGAATAGATAGTCTGGAAGCGCACAATAGCTTATTATATTATCTCTTTGTATCCGAAAAAACTAGAACCCATTACAGTACAAAACATTAAAGAAATAAAAATAAACTCGTTCAGATCATAGTCACAAGAAAGATCTATTCTTGTTACAATGTTCAGATAAGTTTAGTTTTGCGTCGAATAATCGTGTTTGTTACAATTTATAAATTCTTTTCATTATTCTAGTTGTATCGTTGGTTTAATTTTTTAGAGACTTTGAAATTTTTGTCATAAGTTTAAACTTCTAGAGGTAAAAATATTATTTCAGTTACATTTTAGTTTATTAAACGTGTTTAATATACTAGAGTGGAGCTGAAATCAGTTGCTTAAATCTAGATTTATCATGCCTGGAGCAAACTGCGAAGTTTATGGCTATGGAAGTAGTAGGTATAAAAAACAAGGAAAGATACAGTTAGTGTTTTTAAACTTCCAAACCCAAATAGAAGCGAACTTTTCTCAAATTGGAATAAAGAAATATTGAGAATTACCACAAGATATAGAGTTGTATTCCTTGATTTTAAAAAACAAATTAAAAAGTAATAGTGTTTATATATGTGAAAAGCATTTTGAATATTCAGATATATACACCTGTAAGTGTGCTTAATAAGTGTTGATATTTATTGAGTACGCGTATACATTACTTTTATTATAATTTTATGATAGGTTGAATTATAGACAGTAAAGCAAATACTATTTAACAAATTCTTTTTAATTATTTTTCAGATCAACACAAAAAAGAACTAAAAGAATTTGCACTTCCATTAAAAAACTTACCAAAAAAAGTTTATCTGAAGATCTCACTGTGCATCGTAAAAAAACAGCACTTGACAAACGAGCTATGGCTTTAGCATTACACGGTAGTCAAAAAGTAGATAAAAAATTAATTTATAACGATTTTGAACAGTTTCCTAAAAAAATTAAACTAGCAGCATATACTACATGGGCTGTTGAAACTTCACAAAACTATGCGTTATTTAAAGTTATTGATGGGAAACATTTCATACCAGAAATTGAGCTACATGTGGATGAGAGTCTAGCTTATACTATTCGAGCTTATGGTTGGTTTTTACCAGACACCCATCAAATTTATAAGAGTAGTTTACGATCTGTGCGATACACCATGATTTCACAATTTCTCAATCACATTTGTGATTTCTATCTGTGCAATGGAATATCATCCAATGAAATAAAAAATTTTTTGCTTGTAAAGAGACATGTTGTTAGCAAACTATTTTCAATATAAGATGAAAGATGTGATGATGGTCCTACAAATGAAACAGTGTATTTCAGATCTTCTACATGCAGTATTCTACAAATTGTGTCAAGCATTTGTAAAGAATGTAAAATATTAACTATAAATAGTAGCAAAGCCGTTAATGCAAAAAAGAAAGTCTTAAAAACTCCAGCTAGTATTAAAGCTCCTGTTAAATATACTGCGCCAGAAAGATTACTTTTTACTCTCCAAATTCAAAGATCTAAAAATAGATATTTAAAAAAGCAAATGGAACTCAGGCAAGCCATTGAAAAAAAAATGCAGTATCAGTTGGAGAAAACATCCATCAAGATCTTCAAAAAATTATCAATAGTTTCTCAGAAAAGGTAAATTTAAATAGAGAAATTTCGTCTTTCATGAAATTATTCCTTTCAGAACAGTTAAAATATTTAACAGAACATCCATCTCAAACACGATACCATCCAATGGTAAGAAAAAAATCTTTAGCTTTGTATGCAAAATCTCCAGCTGCATATGATCTTCTGCGTTTACAAAAAGGTGGAAAAGGTATACTAGTTTTGCCTTCTCAACGCACTTTAAGAGACTTTAGAAACTACATCAAACCACAAAGGGGTTTTAACAGTCAATATGTTCAGGAGCTTGCTTAATTAGTTTCAAACTTTTCAGCACTTGAACAATACATTATACTTTCTTTTGATGAAATGAAAATTCAAAATGACCTTGTGTGGGATAAGCACACAGGTGATTTAATTATTTTTGTTGATCTTGGTGATGATGATCTTACTCAGGCAACTTTTTAAAAAACTGATACTTTAGCTTCACATATTTTAGTTTTTTTTATTAGAAGTGCAATGAATCCCTTTTCTTATGCTTTTGCAAGATTTGCTATTGATAGTATTATGTCATTCCAGATTTTTCCAATATTTTGGCGTGCTGTTGCAATATTGGAAAGAACATGTAAATTAAAAGTTATAGCTGTGACTTGCGATGGAGCTTAACCAAATCATGCATTTTATAAAATGCATATGAATAATGACAACAAAGCAAATGGTATAACATATCGCACAAAAAATATTTATGCAGATGATGAACAATATATATATGGTTTTTTTCTGATCCTCCTCATCTTATCAAAACATCAAGAAACTGTTTGAGCAACTCTGGATCTAACCGTTGTTCAAGATATATGTGGAATAATGGAACATATCTTCTCTGAAGTCATATTGCTAAGTTTTACTATGAAGATATAGAATGTAATTTAAATTATTTTTCTAAACTTACCATATAGTATTAAATGCATACCCTGTTATGAACGTAAAATTAGCAGTTCAAACTTTAAGTGCTACAGTTGGCAATACATTGCTTGAATTCGGGCCAGATGAGGCTTCTGAGACAGCAAATTTCTGTCTGTTAATGGATAAATTTTTTGATTGCTGCAATGTCACAAACACTAAAGAGCACCTCAAAAATAGTAAAGTATTTTTGAAACGTTATACCGATTGTTCAGATGAAAGGTTTTACTGGTTAAAAAACACTTTTCTAAAATATTTTGTAGACTGGAGAGAAAGCATAGAAAAAAGGCCAGAAACATTTTGTAAAAAAGAACTTAATAAAATGTTCATATCAAATCAGACATTTGAAGGTCTAGAACGGTAAATTCCTTAGTTGAATGCGTTCAATACTTACTAAGCAAAGGATTTTTATACATATTAACTGAAATATTTTGTCAAGACGCATTGGAGAACTACTTTGGTAAGCAGAGAACTATAGGTTGCAGTAGGGATAATCCTAACCTTAAAGACACTGGATACAATGATAATATCATAAAATCTCAATTTACAATTCAACCCCTCGGTGGAAATGTTAGACAGTATACTAATGAATGGGTAATTGATGATACACCGGTTTCCAAGAAACTTAGAAAAAATAAATCAACTTAATTGAATTATGATCGTTTTTTTTTTGGAAAACCTTATTTCATAAAACATTTTTTAAATTAGTTTATCAGTAGATATTATTTGTCTTCCCGAAAAATACTGTTTGTTTATTTAAAAATCAAATTTTACCAAAACCTATTATAATTTAACTCTGACTACTGATAAAAGCCTAAACTTTTAAAATTTTAAAGAATGTCATACATTATTTTGTAAAGATAAAAAACACAATATTTGATTAAAATAAATAAAATAAGTTGATTAAAATAATAAATTAATAAAAATATTTTTTCTAACCATTAATGTAATTATTTTAATTTGTAGCTATGAAAATAGCTGTTTGATAAGTATTATAAACTGGAACTGTAATACTCTTATAAATATGGTTTTTCTATCCATCTGCATAGATTGATAAAATACTGATGAGAGGAAATTTGATTGTAAATCTCAGTTACCGCAAATATTTTTCTTGATCTTATTTAACTTATTTAATGATGATCGTAAAGATTCTGCTTTTGTTATTTTTTTTTTGTTTTTGAATTTTTCTTTTATTTGCTTTGTGTGTGAATGTGAACGAACACGAATAAAAAGCATCACTAAATAATATAATAAAGTTTTAGCAACTACTTTGTCTATTTCTGTTTCAGGAAGGTCACATATTTGATAAAAGCAGGACTTGACAAAACAGTTATTTAATAATTGTGAAGCCAATACTTTACTGTCAATTTTTCTAAAATTTACGCTAGTATGTATTCTAAATTTTTTTTCACATTCACTAAAAATATTTATTACTAGTGTATTCATTTTCCACAATCCACCTCTATCTCTACTATCTACTAATATCAAGCCATTGTCCAGATATTGCACCATCGTTAATTTTTTTATTTCTCAACTTAGAGTACAGTTTTTGAAATAACTTACCTGCAATATATTCTAAGCATCTTATGTCTTTTTCAGAGAAATTTATTTCTAGATTCGAATCTTCACCAATAAGTTTAGATTCTTTTGTAATCAAAAAATTTAGACATAATGTTGTTAATTCTGCTAACAATAAATAATATAGCTCCTTTGGTATTGTTTTTATCGCAACTGACTCAGTTGTATACTTATGGTGGAGTAAAGAATAAAATTTTTCATCATTGCCTTTAAGTTCATGCATTTCTTTTAAAAAAAAGATTCAACTTGGAAATACTCAGATTCAGTGACAACCATGCTTTTAAAACATTCTCGATCTTCATTACAAAAACAATCATCTGTTGACAGTTTATGTCTTGCGTTAGTCAATAGATCTCTGAATTGTGTACTTTAAATACATAATTGTGTGTTTTTATTTAAATAAACTGATTCACTACCGACAACCTCGACAAGGTTGTCAGTAGGCACAAGATCTTTCTGCTTAAGTTTATATGCCTTTTCAGACCACTAGTTGTTTTGAATACCTTCGAGCAATCACTACAATTTAAAGTCTCTTTACATTCTTCTAAAGCTGCTATTTCGATTTCTTGATAAAATGAATCGCTTTCAAACTGATCTGTTTCTATCAAACTCAAAAGAACTTGCAACTCTCCACTTTTCATGATTCACTTTAATGTTTGTTTTGCACTTTCAGCGGGCCGAAATTACAATTTTGACATAAAAGTTCGAAATCAATTGTTACGTGTTTCCAGACTATCTATTTTTGTGACTATGCTTAAACTAAGTAAACGTTATTTCAAATCTATTGCATTTAAATTATTTGCATGTATGCTAATATATACTCTGCCCCCAAAAACAATGTTCATGATTTTAACAAGAAAAATATGTTACCGCGTAAAATATATAAATCAGTATAAATGACTGAGTCATTATTCAGTAATTACTGACAGACAAAAAGCTACTGACCAGTCAGTTACAATTTTAAATGACTGAGTCATAAATAATATTTGTAGATTGGGCTCATGTATTTAGTAGGTACATATATATACAGAAAAAGTTTTTGTTGCGTAATGGGGTGGGAGGAGGTGTAGAAAGAAAAAAGACTCTTCATGCAACCCCTGAAATAAATCATGGCGACGGTACTATTACTTTAGTTTTTACTATTTTAGTTTTTGAGTAAACAACTTAAAAAATCAAAAAAATAAAAACCAAATGTCAAAATAAAAAACTAATAGATTAATTTTTATTAATTAATCTATTTTTTAGATTATAATCAAATGAATGTAAGTTAGGGTTAGGGTTAGGGTTAGGGTATATTTATAGGTTAGTTCTATTGGTATCATTAAGGTATAAATTGGATTCAATAATCCTTATTGCCATAGGTATGATAAATGTGCTGATAAGAATGCACAAATCACCAATGTGATATGGAAGTGATGTAATGTTAAAGTGAAGATATAAATCTGAGTTAGGTTTTATAGTTTTATAAAAGTCAATAACATCATAGAATTTACAATTTATAGCGGAAGCAGAGGTTGTATTAAGGTCTTTAATTATATTTCTTGGATGAATTGGAGATTTAAGAAAGTTTGAGGATGGAGTTTTTGGATTCTTGCATTATAATGTTAACAAGAGCTTAATATCAGTAAGCAAGCCAAATGGCATGTTTTTAGTTGTACAGTTAAAAAAAAAAACATTCTGAAGAGCTTCAGCAAGAAGATTATAAGTAAGCAAAACTATATGGTTGCACTAAGCATGAACCCATGAATTACAGCAGTTTCATAAGATTACTTTGTGTTTTTTTGTATTTTTTGATAACATTAATTTTATTAAATTATCAACAATTAAAAAATATTAATGCAACCTTTAAAAATGGTTACTTTTATTTGTTAATATGTGGATAATGTAAAAAAGTGATGTCGGCAAAATATAATGTTTTCCATAATATTTTAATAATTTTTATTTGTTGGTATATTGATTATTAAAAAAAAAAAACGTCGGCATAAATTAATGTCATTTTTTGACTTTATTTTAAATTCAAAGTCTTATTTTAACTTAATCTCATTTAAACTTTTTTTTTGAGTTTAAGTTAAATAAAGAAGGGTTCAAATACGTTTCCCAAACACTATCACAACTAATTACAAATATCAGACCAAATATTTATAATAATTATGTAGCAAATTTCTATTAAGACTTTTAGAAGTTTCAATAATATGGTTAGGGGAATGATTGTGGGACTCAGCTCTTGCAAAAATTATGAATACTATAATGTAATCTCAACTGTTTCCACGTATCATACAGGGTGTTTAATCAAAAAAAGATATACAAATATACAAACATATACAAAGCAGCACAATGTTTAAATGGTAAAAGAAGGTAATAATAAAAAATACTTCTGAGCTACACAAAGCACTAATCCCAACAACAGTTGAAGCTATAAATAGCAATACTTGAATAAAGTAAAAGGTTTGTAGTCCAAAGAACTTTGATTTTAATGAAGATAATGTAGAACAATTGCCAGCGCCTAAAAATGTTTTATTTAAAATTTTTTATATATTTGTATACATGCATGCATACATACATACATACATACATACATACATACATACATACATACATACATACATACATACATACATACATACATACATACATACATACATACATACATACATACATACATACATACATACATACATACATACATACATACATACATACATACATACATACATACATACATACATACATACATACATACATACATGCATACATACATACATACATACATACATACATACATACATACATACATACATACATGCATGCATGCATGCATGCATGCATGCATGCATGCATCCATACATACATACATACATACATTCATGCATGCATGCATGCATGCATCCATGCATCCATACATACATACATACATACATACATACATACATACATACATACATACATACATACATACATACATACATACATACATACATACATACATACATACATACATACATATATACATACAAACATACATACTTACATATATACATACATTTTTGTTGTAAATTATTAAAGCAGATTAAAAAATTTAAAGTTATATTATATAGTTGATTACAGTTATATTAGTTAACTACATTAGTTAGTTGGTGTAATGGGATATTTAGTAATTGATTTTTTATCGTCTATAAATTTAAGCGTTTTAATAATTGTTTAGACGCAGGATAGATAAAGGCAGTCAATCAGTGTTTTTGCTATTTTGTATCATTCTGGTTTGAATTTGATATTAAGATTTCGTACCTACCTCTCCTAGCAGTAAATATCAAATAATGCTTAAGTACCTGAGATTTCAGGTACTTAAGCATTATTTGATATATACTTCTAGGAGAGTTATAACAAAACAAAAAATAGTTTTATTAAAATAAAAATTAAAACACCTCTGTTTTGTACTATATTCTTCTATTACTTATTTTACAATCGTTAACTTATCATAACTACAATTTATTGCAATAAGTTAACAAATGTTGCAAGAGAAGTCCTTCAATAAATTGAGTGTAAATGATAGTATAGATGAACCCTCCTTTAAATGGAGGGCTTTTCCATACCGGGGTGTTAAAAGACATTTTAAGAAAAACTTTTTAAAGATTTTTCTTCAAACGTCTTTTAACACCCCGGTATGGAAAAGCTACGTGAAATATTATTCGCCATTTAAATAAAAAAAGATTTAAAGAGCAAGAAAACGGTTTACAGACTACTTACCCGGTAGGAATTTGACGTCCTAGGACTTAAATAGACGTCTATGGAGGATCAAATTAGTCAAATTTAGTTTCAATTTTTATTTTGATTGTCTATGGACCGTTCAAAGTTGTAACACGCCTACGCGAAATGTTATTCGCCATTGTAAGAGAGTGTTTATGTTCCGAGACCAGATCATCCCTATAGGGTAATTTATTACGTTATTATGTAAAAATATTTATTTTAAATTGATATATTGCCAGAACAAACCTTAGTCATTGGATGTACATTCCGTACATATTTTACCTATTTAAGTCAATCAATGTATGTACAAAAAACAAGAAAAAACGAAACAACTAAACAAACTTTTTAAACAAAACAATTAAACAAGCTAAAAAATAAAAGTTTTTTAGAATTTATAAATAGTTTTAAAAAAGTACATATAATTGTTAAGGTTCACGGTAAACACACTTTTAGCGTTTGTGAGCGTTTTTTTTTTTACGTATTTAAACATTAATTACTTTGATTACTTTACCCAGAAATTTTGTGTAATTTAGTTTTATAATTTTTTTTTATATAACTTAAATTACCTTATAAAACCTATTTAAATAAATATTAAAACTCTTTTCTTATATTTAAAAGAATAATAGAATGCTTCCCAAAAACTAAACCCTCAGTCAATGAATATGCACTCCGCTTTTCCTTGAAGAATGCACACTTTACTGCGTCTATCTGTATTTAAGTCAGTCACTTAAATAAAATCAGTCGATTTATATACGCATTGATCCACTTGTTCTATAAAACTTTGAAAAATAAAAATAAATAATAACCATAACTATAAACAAACAACAATAATAGTAGAAAAACATAAAACTACTTAAAACAAAACATAAAAACTAAAACAGATTTTTACTCGGAGGGTTTGAACCCACAACCTTGCCAAGCGCGCCTCAAAACCTTGCCAAGCGCGCCTCAAAACCTTGCCAAGCGCGCCTCAAAATGTAAGCAATTTAACACTTAAAACGCAAATTAATTAAAGAAAAAAATTATATAATTTTAAAAACTGATAGCAGTTAATTATTATTAAAAGACATTCGTATTTGGGTGTTAAAACATCTCACTCACGAGAATGTGTTCATGACTTATTGACCATTTTAAGAAATCATGGTTACCAACTTTCGAAAGATTCAAGAACAATTTTAGGAACATTGTACAAAGTTGATAAAACCAAAATGAATGAAGGAGAATATATACCTTGGTATAAAGGACGGCCTTGAAACTATGTTAAAGCGCAGTGCGTGTAACTGTGATGAAATTAAGCTTCTTTTTAATACAGATGGTCTTTCTATTTTTAAATCATCTGGATATCAAGTATGGCCTATCACATCAAAATTTTGTGTTTTTTAAACTTTTATTGTTGCATTATATGGTCAGAAAAAACCAATACTATTGATTTTTTGACCGATTTTGCACATGAGCTGAAAGAGCTACAAATTAAAATAGTTATTTTATGCGGTATGTCCTATTATGTCTCAATCTCTGCGATTCCATGTGAATCACCTGCTCGCAGTCTTTTAAAGGGTATTGTGCAACACAATGGTTACCATGCCTGTTAGAGGTGTGATGAGGTTGGTGTGTTTGTGAAAGGTCGTATAGTTTATGGTACAATTAATAATAATTTGGTTTTAAAAAGAACTGATTGTGGTTTGCGTTCGGGTCAGAATGCTCAACTAGATAATAAAAACAAATCTCATCAGCATATAGTGACAACGTTTTACGAAATTCAACAACTAGATCTTGTTCATCGGTTTTCATTGGATTATATGCATTTAGTTTGTTTAGGAGCATTTAAAAAGAAAGATATCCACAGATTTTTTTCAGGCAGACTGGCCTTTGCAAATCTGATAGCAATATCTCACCGTTTAAGTGAAATAAAAGGAAAATTACCCTAAGATTTTGAACTAACTGAAGTTAATCACTTGAACTAACTGTAACAAGACACTTGAACTAACTGAAGTTAATCAGTGGAAGGCTTCTGAATTTAGAACTTTTCTTCTATACACAGGCGTTGTTGTAATAAAAGATGTTCTGGAACCAAAAAGATTTTTGAGTTTAGATTTTTTGAGTTTAAAATGATGTAATGTGTACAGTGCCGGACAGAGCAATTTGGGGGCCCTGACAGACATGGATGTGGAGGCCCCCCTTCCCCACATATATTGATTTTTCTTCAATTTTTAAGCAATTTCTATTATTAATATTTATACAGGAAATCATAACAAAATTGATGTAAGTACTGTATATTTCACTAAAATCCCTTTTAAGGGGGAAGTACCCCAAAAATGTTAAAACTCATGTTCAAACAGTAAGATTAATTTTAAACAGTATATAATGTAAAAATTTTATATTTCAGAATGAAAATTTTTAAAAATTGTGCTCTGTTGCCATGGTAACCAAGAAAATATTGGAAAAATAACCAAAAAACAGTTAATGCCCCGGCTAACTTATCCGAAGAACTACATATATTCAAACTGTCATACTGCAATTCCCATTAACTAATACTTTGAACTGTGATCTGAACCTAAAATTTTATAAAAAATATGACAGTTAGTTCTTCAGGGGGCGAATATATTATCGTTTAATGAATTTGGGTCAAAATTAGGCAACTGAAATAGGCATAGAACGTGTTCTGTCAGGTATTTCATAAAAGTGGAGGTTCAAATCACAGAAGGTATATAATAGGATAATTACTGAAAATTTCATCATTAAACACCAAGCGGTTCCAAAGTTATCACAGCCGGGGCATTTAAAAACCTTATTTTGAAAAAAACGCAAAAATAGAAAAAAAAAATTTAAAATTTCACAAAAAATATGAAATATAACTAAATTATGTTTAAAATAATGTTTCAGAATGACCCAGGGGCATACTGACTTCCTTCAAAGTTTTCATATTTGTTCTTTGATGCTTTTGACAACCCTCGTAGAATCTTTCGCCGCTTCTTGGATGACTCTAGATTTTTATAACCAGCTAAGTAAATACGTTTTCGATTTTGATTATCGCACAAACTTGATGTATATATCCCAGGTGTCATGTTTAACTGTTTATAAATTAAAAGAGAACTTTTTCTCCCAATATTAAAGTTTGCTACAGCATCGTATGTTCCAAATTTTAACTGTATTAGGCTGACATACTTAGTTTTTGGAATTCGATCCCAAATCATTGCATTTAGACTTTCGTTTTGATTTTGTGTCTGCCCATGCAAACATTTACGTAACAAAGACTCCTCACTTAAATCTGCATATATTGGTTTTAAATGTTTTATAATTGATAGTGGAAGTCCTGCACCTGGTTTGTACGTTGATTTGCCTGTTGCTTTATCTTTCTGATATCTGCACCAACTATTTTCACCAATTGGACAGTGAGTGTGCCAGTTATTTTCCTTTGATGAGGCAACATGAAAAAGTGTAGCATGAATGGATTTCTTCATGCCTTGTAAATTGTTTTTATTACTCCTCACCGCAATCCCATAATAATTCTGAAGCTTATCAATAACACCGTTTGTTAACTTTCCACGGCCACAGAGGTTTTTCATGTTTTTTTTTAATGTTCTTAGACGTGTCCCAACTCGTTTCTGAACATGCCCAACACATTCTAACTTTTCAACTTCAACACCAGGATAAGTAAATTTCACAGCTGGATAACTTTTACTGTCACCATCTCCATAAAATTTAGTATACTGCAATCCGTATTCTTTGACAGATCTACTAAATATACGTTTGGCACCAGTCACTTCCATACTTCCTGCTGAGCCAATACAATTTACGTTACAACTATGAGATTTGTACCAATTTTTGTAGCTCTCTAAATTCTTTGATTTTAAATCTTCACGTAGTTGACATTGCTTACAAAGTCTACTCATTGGCTCAACATCTAACACTTTTCCATTATCCATCGACAATGTTGTCACAACTCCATTCAGTGAACTGTATCCTCTACGTTGCCAAGTTCCATCAGTTGAAACTCCAGTATCAACAATGTTGTTGCTATTAACTTTTATTTCTTTTGCAGCCTCAAGCATTGTTTCTTTAGCAACTGTAGTAACAGCATCAGTAATAACCTTTACAAAGCCATTGTAATTTTTCTTACTCATCGGACTTGGGAGGTTCATTAATGCAGAAAACTTTTCAAGTCCTGAATACTCTTGTCCAATTGATCTCATGCTATATACAATACGAAGATTAATATCATGAGTGCGGTTACAAACTTTAGATGTATAGAAATCTTTACTATATCCACAAACACTGCAGCAACATATTAAATTCGAAGCATACCCTTTTTTTTTCATAAAGTTTTCTTTCAATACCAAGCTATTATCGTTAATACACTGTGGACAACATAAAGATTCAAATATAGTGTTTAAAATTTCAACATCAATTATTCTATAACCATTTATTTTTTCATCATTTTTATTTGGAATATCATTTTTAATATATTCAATCTTGGTGGCTGATCTTGAAGAACTAGTATCAATGTCTGAATATTTTTTTGAGTTTGTCATTGATGTTGGAGATGATAAAGTATGTTGGTTACCACAAAACACTCTTTTCTTTCCAGTAACTCTAGTTCTTTGCTTGACTCTATCTTTTCTTCCCATAATTAAGAATAATTTTTATTTAAAATTGATAAAATACTTGTACTTATTACACTTCACAACTCATATAAACAAAGTAAATTAAGCATTTAAGAAATGTTTAAAAACTGAAATAATTAGAGGCAATCGAGTCAAATTTAATTTAAGCAGAGTAGATAATTAAAGTAAAGACAAAGTAGATAAATCCTTTTTTATAAGCCTCTGAAATAAGCAGATAAGCAGAAGCTTTATCGTTGCTATGTGCGTTGCTATGGTTAAACTTGATGAGTATGGTTCAAAAAATTGAAATTACTCCACTTTCCTGACATTGTTTGCAAAATATCTTTATTTCATTGTGTTCTTCATTAATTTTTGCTTCCAAAACAATCAAAAAAAAAAATTTCAATTTTTACTTAATTTATGGGGTACTTCCCCCTTAAACACGATAATGAATTTTATCATAATTGCAATTAATTTTTGAAAATTATTGCATGTTTTTCAAAGTTAAAAAGAAATGTATTTTTTTAATTTTATTTTCTTCATTTTCAACTTTTTGGGGGCCCCTTAAACGTTGGGGGCCCTATGCGGCTGCCTTATTTGCCTTATAGTGGAGTCGGGTAATAAATGTGTATGTGCTTTGATATGTTTATTTAGTTTTTTTTATTCTCAGACTTTATATTACTGTTATAACTAAAAAAGGTCTACCGACCAAGACAATGGTTCCTTCTCATTGGGTTAGTTTAGACAAATGTATTGTTTATTTCCGACTCAGAGGCTGCAAATGCTACTCTTGGAATATATTTTTGAGTGGGCTAATTCGGAACCATGATAGAAAAAATTTGAATTTATTGAATTTTTTTTGGAAACATGGAACATGCAACCAGATGGTGCAAATTCAAACAGAATTTAAGTCAGAAAATCACGGTTTTTATTTTTTATCATTAATATAAATTTTTTGGATAAAAAAAAATATTATCTGTGTAATAACCTTTTTGCTTTGTTTTTTTCATTAGGAAAATCAACAGAAATTCGAACACCTTGTCCACAGCTACAATTCATTTTTATGAACCTATGAGCAGTATATATTCTCATAAGCTGAGCAATAAATATTCAAATACAGGTGACGAAAATCTATTTAAAGATATTCCAGAAAAATTATTGGTTTCATTAGTGTTCAGTTTAATTTAATTATTTTTTAGCGTTAGAAAAATTGAAAGCAGCATCTCCCAGTCTGTTGATTGATTATCCACCTGGTTCGGGTAATAAAAATATTGAAAAACTATTAGGAAAATCAAAAGAAGTCTGAGCACCTAGTTCAGAGCTAGACTTCATTTTTCATTCCATTGAACCGATGAGCAAGTGGATTTAGAAGTGGATTAATGAGCAGTGGATTTAAATCGCTTATTTCATAAGCGATAAATATTCAGGTTCAGGTGACCAAGTTCTATCATAGATAGATATTCCAGAAAAACAATATATATTTTTTAAACTATATTTTTTACTTTAGATGATTTTAAATCTACTAAATCAAAAATGAAACACACGAATAATTTGTCATTTCTTAAATGCTTAAATAATTTCTTAAATGCTTAGTTACATGTCAGCTTTTATTTTCAGAACTTTCAATTTACTATTTTTATGGAATTGACAAGTCAATTTTATCAAATTAAGAAAAATCAAAAGAAAATCCTTGATCCTCATGAACTACTTGAAAATAATGCTATTATATATAATGATATTATAAATAATGAAAATGACTTGTATTATTATAAATAATGATAATGACTTGTTAAAATATCATCCTGCATTAATATAGGCTGTTATTTTAACAGAACCAATAGATACATTAACGATGTTTGATGAGGAAGAAAAGAGATTAAATTGTAGTAAGGCAGCTAGGTTTTGGAAGATAGTTTTGTCTGTATTTTTTTTAATTTATTGAAAAATAAATTCAATCAATACTTTAAAATGTTACTATTAAAAACACAGCTCAAAACTAAAATCAAAGTTTATGTTTTTTGATATGAAGCTTACAACTTGATGTATAACGTTATTGTCTTTCCTCAAATAGACTTAGATCACATTAAGACAGATTAAGGGTGTTGGTGGTTCAACACCACGTAGACTTGTTAAAAATGTTTGACAACATAATCAGACAACCTTTGCAAACCTGTTACAGTAAAGAAGGAATAAAAGGAAAACAGAAACTTATGGCCGCAACGCTATACAAATGGTTGAAAAGTAAGTTAGTTTACATACTAAAATCAAAATGTACGGTTTCTAATTAACTTTGTTATGAAGAACAAAAATGTTATAATAACAATTAAATGTAACTAAAATATAGTTCTAAAATTTGTTTGTTTTAGAAGCGCTCATCTCAGTAAATATCGAGACACTTGTTGGCAACTTGTTAAAACACGCAATGCTAAAATTTCAAAAAGAAGGAATTAAATTATATAAAATTTCTTTTAAGGCATGCGTATTATCTGCATATAGATGCTATAAAATATACAAAAAAAAAATTACATTAAACTGTATTTAAACAAGTAAATATATTTTTAACTTTTTAACTTGAATTACTAGATTTAAAAAATTACGACAAAAAAAAACTTAATTTTGTTTTGAACATCCGGCAAACATTTTAATTCGAAAGATGTCTTATTTGGACGTCTAAAGGATGTCAATTGGACGCCCTATATAGACGTGTTAAGAATAATTCCGACGTCCGCTAGAAATCGTTGGACGTCCGAATGCCCACTGTGTAAAAAGATTGAAAGTTGTATGTCTCAGAAAATTATGAAGATAGGAGAGAGTTCCAAAGGGTTAGAGTGCGGGGAAAAAAACTAGACGAATAAACGTTTTTGGAGCATGCAGGACAGATACAGTAAAGAGATGTGACTTAGCTGAATGACGAAAGTAAATATTGGTTGATCAAACAAGTGTTGATAATTTAATTGAGCAGCCATCACAGTAATATTTGGAGAAAAGAGAAAAAGAAGCAACTTTACGATGAAGCAGTTATAAATACGTTTAAAATGCGTTTTCGACTCTAAAAGAGAAAGAGCACCATTAGAAGAACCAGCCCAAGTATGACAACAATATTCTAATACATGGGCGTATAAGAGATTTGTAAAGGTAGAGAGTGGAATCAGGAGTAAAATAATGGCAAGAACAATAAAGAGAAACAACTTTAGCAGATGATGACTTTTTGACCGATTATATATATGGCCTTCATTGTGAGTGATAACCCAAGACGACGTAAGGGTGAGGAACTCAGAGAGAGGATTGCCATTAATTAATAAAGGAATGTCGAGGGTGTTGCAAAAGTTGTTTGCAGTAAACAACTGGGTTTTGTTAAATTTAAAATTGACAAACTAGTGTGAGCTTAAATATATTTTCCTATCTATTATTGTAATCTTAGTGTTATTAAATTCAAAAAATCTTGGTATTTTTTAACCAATCTGCTACGGAAATATGATCAGATCCAAGATCGGCAGCCTGTTCTAAGCGATCGAAAAAGTAGGACTTTTTTGTCAGGATATTAAAGTTGAATCATCAACAAGTAAAGCCACTTTAGATGTAAGATTGTCAGAAAGATCATTAATGTAAATCAGAAACAAATCAGGACCGAGGTTAGAAACTTGAAGTACCCCGGAAGTAACTGGATATAAAGAAGAGTGTTGGTCTTCAAGGATGTCTTTAATAAAACGGTTAGAAAGAAATGATTTAAAAATCTCAAAACCTTTCTTAGATACACCATAAGAAACAAGCTTATGAAGAAGAAAAACATGCTAAATTTGTGAAAAGCTTTAGATATGTCAAGAGCAGTAGCACTTGCCTCACCGCCTCGACCTAATGCACGATAAAATCATATTGGTTGTCAGACAGTGAGTTATTTGAATCAAGATGGACTGTTAAAATTTGTTTATCAAAGACTCAAAGACCTTGGTAATAATAGAATGAAGACTAATCAGACGATGGTTGGAGGGGTCAGAATGTTCTCCAGAATTTTTAAGTATTGGAACCACAGATGCCACATTCCAGCAGGCAGGAAAACAAGATTCAGTCACGCATTTATTAAAGAGTTTAGAGAAAATTGAGGTAAGTTCTGGATAGCACTTTTATAAGATAATAACAGAAATGTTGTTTGGACCACAAGCTTTAAAAGAGTTCAATTAAGATATGACTTTAGCAACGTAAACGGTAGTGATTTGAATGACCAGCAATGGGTTACCCTGTTTAACTGGAATTACAAGAAGAGTATGGACGTAAGATTCAAGAATCAAATTAGAAGAAAAATTATTTGAAAATAATTCTGCCTTATTCCTAGGAGAGGTATTAAGTTCAGACCTGTGAACCAGAGATGGTATGTTAAACTTATCTTTGTTGACGACACTGTTGGAGACTTTCCGAAAGTCTCTAGAGGTTAACTTCTAAGATAAGATACAAGATTGAACAAAATTGAAATAATGGAGCTTAGCATCAGACAGCACCTTTTTAGATTGGTTACTTGCGACAATAAAAAGGCGTTCGTTTTCAGGAGAGTTGTTCTTTTGTAAGAGATGAAATTAAATGATTGCAATTAGATATAGCAGCAGCTCAAGATGGTGAAAACCATAGAGTAGAATGAGGCTTGGCTTAAAACTAACAATAAGGAATAAAAGTTTCCGTACTTGCCAAGATCCAGAAGGTTTTGTACATCAGAAAAGACATCAGTCCGACGGCCGTTACAAAGAAAATAACAAAACGAATCCCTATCAGCTTTAGAGTAATAGTTTGTAGAGCAATTATAGGGTAAGTCTGAGGAAGAAGAATAAGATGAAAGATTTATAGAAATCACAGCCTTGTCAGAATCACCAAAAGAAGAATAAAGAGAAACTGAGCACGAGTTAGGGTCAAAGAAAAGACACAAATCAAGTAGTGAAGGTAAGTGATTGGGATTATCTGGAAAACAAATTAGAAAGTTGACTGAGTAAGAGACTGAGAAATACACAATTTGTGGGTTTTAGTGCCAACAGGGTCAGTGGTGTGAGTCTAGCCAATCATTGTGATGAGCATTAAAGTCTCCAATAACAACAATATTGGCAGAGGGGTAAAGAGAAAGGACATGGACAACTTGATCGGGTATTACATCTAAAAGAGTGCAGTCTTGAGAAGAGTTTGAACAATGAAAGATAAAAAGAAATTTGATAGAGTAGGGAGGTGCTAGGCGGAAGCACATAAATAAATGGTCAAAGGATTCAAACCTGATTTCTCGACAAATGGATGAATTGATACATAAGTTTGTCTCTAAGCCAAGCAAGCGATTATTGGAGACTTTGCGAATCAGAGGATAGTACCCATCAACATTGAGGTCTGAAAAAGTTGAGTTTAAACTAGTCTCATAAAGAGCAAGCAAATTTGATGAGTTTTGCAAGAGGTAAGATTCAACTGATTGAAAGTTGCCACTAAGACCACGTATATTTGGGAACGCAATATTGAAGCATTTAGGTGGTGGGGATGGCTTTTTATGTTTAATACTTTTAGTTAATTTGAGCATGGTTTAAGTTTGAAGAGAACTCGGTTCATTCATAGATAGTGCCGCCTCCCACCCAATAAGCTACGCAGTTGGCTTGGCCCCGTTATTTAACCCAAAGTTGTACTTTAGAGTTCCTTATGTGGCCTGAACAACGCACACCGAAAGCATTAACAGGGACACTATCTATGCGCAAAATGGTACTGGTAATACTCTGATAATTTACAACTGTTGATGAAATCAGCCTCTCTGAGAGCTACTATAGCGTTCAAGAAACCTTACTACCAGCCGGCCTCAGAACCATTAAACTAAGTTTTTAGCTGTACCCTCAATAAGAGACAACAGGAAGAGTTGCATAGCCACTACTAAGAAGGCACAAGTAAAAATCCATGAGTAGAGTCAAGAAAATCCAGCATTCGTCATCCTAGGCAGAAAATAATGTGACACAGGTTTACATCTACGCCAGCTTAATAGATGAATAGTATTGAACTTTAAGGAGATTGCTTTAGCTGCAAACTTACATGATCTAAGTCAGTTGAATATCATTCAAGCAATGTATGATTTTAACTCGCAGCATGTTTTATGATCTTCTCATTACGCTTTTTTTGTTGATGTTAAATGGTTATTGGTTATTAGTTTTTAAGTTTACTTATGTTTTTTCATAATTTAAATTTAATAAAGTCACTCAAGAGAAACGTTCACCTTCAAACCTATCGATAGCGTCCATAACATATACATACAGTACCAGCCATTGCAGTACCAATTGTTTGACTGATTTATATTTGAATTCTATCACCTGTATTATTTAGCTTAAGACCATCCCCACTTAAATGTTGGTCACTACAGCTCCTGAAATCAAATGAAAAAAATTGTTGTGTTCTACCGTAGAAACCGTTAGGTGTAACAGCATGGAACCCATCTTCTTGTTTTTTTTGGTTTTTTTTTAATTGTTATTTTTTTTTTACTTCGTCATTTATAAGCATTTTACAATGTTCTTTTTTTACAAATTTTATCAATAAAATTTAAATTAAAATAAATAAAAATGAGAGGAGCAAGTAGAAGACAGAAGTTTTGTCACCAAGCCCCTAAAGTAAGCCTTAAGTTTTTTTACCCTGACGAAGAGTATATCCAATAAACATAGAATTTCGGCCCTTTTTTTTTATTTTAAAACACATATTTACGTTCAAGGTTGTTAGAAAACAATATAAAACTACACTTTACAACTTATAAATAATTTTGAACTCCAGAAAATTTTATTTTGTATATTTGTATATATATATATATATATATATATATATATATATATATATATATATATATATATATATATATATATATATATATATATATATATATATATATATATATATATGCATATATAAATTAACACATAAATATGACGCCAAGCTGATTGGATTTAGATTTTTTGATAGATAACCTCTAAGACTCTAAGAATCTGTCGGTGTAAAAATCTAAACACGATCGGCTTGGCGTGGATATGGGCCAAAATTCAATGAAAGTTGGAATTACAACTCGTTATATAAAACAAGGTAATACATTAAAATAGGATAAAAGAATAAAATAAATAAATTTACAATATTACGATTACAATAGGATGAAACAATAAAATAAATAAAACAAAACAAAACCGTAATAGTTAAATAAAAGATAAATTTTTTTTTTACTTAAAAATACAAAAATATGTTTGTGTGTGTCAAATACTATATAAAGTTATTACTGTTTAACTATATTTTTAAAACAATTTATTGGAGCTATACTTTTCCTATTTTCATCAAGAATTATATTCCACGGACGAGGTCCTCTATATGAAATTGAGTTATCAGATGTTTTAAGAGTTGATATAATAAAAAGTAAATTAAAGTTATAAATAGAGCACCTAGTTAAGTATTTATGATTAATTTTCAGATATCGGTTATTAAAGGGTTTTGGAAGCAAGTCATTTTGATATTTAAACATGAATAACAAGGTTTGGAACAAGTGTAACTCATTAAGGCATTAAGTGCTTTAGTTCTTCCCGGAGTAACGGATAGGATTGGGCGTATTTATGCTCATTACATATAGTTTTACTGGCTTGTTTTTGTTTAATAAACATATATTTTTTTCAATGCTGAAGGGCAAGTAATCGCCCAAGCAATATTACAATATCTTATGTAGCTATAAATAAAAGAGTAATATAAGTCTATTAAAAATATTTACTCAGCAAATGTTTTGTAGTATGCATAATGCCTATAGTTGTAGAAATTTTGTTTTTAACTAGCATAGTATGATTTTTCCAAATTAAGATGTTCATCAAATATTATTCCTAAGATTTTAAGTGAAGCAACTCTGTTTACTATATTATTATTTATTATTAGCTGAGGAAGTTGTAGAGGCAAGTCATCGGATTAAGATTAGTTATAAAATAAAATATACTTATTTTTACTGATTTTCAAAAAGAGTTTATTTGGTTTAAACTAGTAATCAAAGTTTTTCAGCTCGCTATTTACTGTAGAGAAAATTGTTTTCATATTGAAATGGATATGAAAAAAATTAGTGTCAGTGTCAAAATTAAGCATGTTTTAGCATAGATAGATATCATTTACATAAATCAAAAACAGTAAGGGTCCAATAATCGAGACTTGAGGAACTCCAAAGTTTTTAACTTTGTACACGATGATATATTAGATACTCCTTCTTTTCAATTTTTAAGGTAACTTTGTAGCCACTGTAAGTTGCTGTTTATTACTCCATATGTTTCTAGGTTGTTCAAAAGAGATTCATGATCACCAGTGTCAAAAGCTTTTGACAAGCGAATGAAAAAGCCGAAAATTTAACTTTTATGAGCAAACTCGTCCAGAATTTGACTGGCTAAATTAGTTACTGCATGATGCGTTGAATGCCCTTTTTGAAAACCAAAATATTTGCTGAATAAGATCTTATGCTTTTCAAGATTTTTTCTTTTCAGACTATATAGTCTGTTATACATAATACACTCAAGCAACTTTGAAAAACAAGAAAGAAAAGATATGGGTCTGTAATTAGATGATATAGAATTTTCACTATTTTTGTACACAGAGACAACTCTTGCTATTTTTAATTGGCAAGGAGAAATACTGATTATTATTGAAAGATTGAAGATAAACAAAATTTAATAGCATCAAAAACAGCTTTTAGAATATTGACTTAAATATCGTCTAACCCATCACTTTTATTCATTTTAAACGCATTAAAGGATGCCTGAAGTTCATTTACAGACATATCTGACTTGTTTATTACATTGTGAGTATTGTTTAAATGGAAATGAAATATTTTATTTCCAGGTGTTATATCTGCAGATAGTTTTTTTCCTATGTTTATAAAAAAATTGTTAAACTCTTTAGCAATTTCTTATCAAATATATCTTGGTTCAAGTTTAGCTTTAATTTATTGGAATAGGGGTGTTAACAGCATTTGTTTCATTAAGCGCATTACAAGCTGATTCGCTGAGGTAATTACAGTTTTCCTTGACTAAGTGGTAAAGCTCCATACCATTTAAAAAAAGTCTGTTTGCTTGACCATTAGTAAGAATGTCATTTTTAGTAATTCCTAAACCGATTGAATTTCCAGTTACTTTGGAAAAGCAGTAGCTTGAGGGACGGTTTATACACCCCTTGAGGAGCCACCAAATTTCATTTTCAAATCTGAGGATGTTAAATTAAGTGAAGTTATTTATCCTAAAATGGGAAGGCCAATCCGCTGTTCAATTACTTTTGAAAACTTAGAATCACCGTCTTTTTTTGTTAACAAAGATTTTAGCTTTAGACCAAGATATAAGATCATATTTTATACTTACAGTTTTAAGCAGCCACACATCCCGCAAGATTACACTCCAAGCAGTGATGTTAGTTACAAATGCATGCTAAATTTTGCTATCTGTTGTGGTTTCGCTTGCTGTGGTATAAACACCTTATTTTTATATTGTACTGATCCATAAGAAAGAGCTTTGTTTCAATTTCACATATACTACTCTGTACGCCGTATTTTATGGAGACTAAACGTTTTATTACCGGTTAAAGCGCGTTTCGATACTTAAAAAAAAAGTTTTGATCAATCAGCATTTTAAACAAAAAGTGGTCTTGTAAACAAAAGTTTCTAACACGGTCCAACAAAAAGAGGTCTGGAAAATTTAAGTCAATCACTTTGTAAATACGCTTTTTGCCTTTTGCCAGGTCAATTTGCTGACAGAAGTTCAATAGTCGGTTAAGAAATCGCTGTATATAATCACGGATCAAATTCAGAAACCATTGGAACAACAACAGAATCAAAAAACAGATCAAGAGTGACAAGAGAGAATGATGAGTATATCGACACTACAAATCACAATATGGAGCTTACTGCTTTTTTACGCTCTCACATAATAATGACTCAAAACGCACACAGTTTGCTAAACATGTAACTCAACCGTAACATACATATTAAAGATTTTGTTAATGACATCAATATATTCAGAGATTTCTCTAAAGCAGATAATATGGCAAGCCTCTCCAGACTCTCTTAAAATTTCTAATAATCTTTTGGAATGTGAGAAATTGGCAAGCAATACAGCGACTTATGAAAGCCCTCCAAAAATAAATGAAACTACGCGCTTCGAAATCGAAGAAACAAGTACTTACCATTTTTGGCAACCAAATAATTTGAGTTGGCACGCCCTTCAACCTTTATCAAATCTTTGACCAACATTAATTTAAGTTTTATAAATCTGAAGCTTTTATTGTATTTGAAACAAGGCAAAAGCCATACCAAAAGCTTAAGGATAAATATTATATATAAACAAGAATTACTGAAAGACAATTATATCCAGCGTTGCCTACAGCACCTATGGTTAAAGTATCATTGCAACAAGTACCTGAAAGTCCAAGCACATGGCGCTATAGTGTTGCGTTAACATGGATTTAGCGTATTATGGTTGTTTCATTTAAATTTCGTGACAAAAACACAAAAGGTAAAAAAGTTTTGAAATTTTTAAGTATAGCCGCCAGTACTTCTGATCAAACAGACGTTTTGGTTGGAGTTATTGACACTACTCCTTCCTATTTGTTTGTGCACCAGTTGAGCCCTTGTCTCTTCAGGTGTTGCATGCTGAATTGTCTCAGCTTTACTTGGATTATTTCAAAAAAAATACAACAGCAGCAGTACGAGATATTCCATACTTTACATAAACGGCCGCAGAAGCAGATAATATCGATATATAGTGTTGCAAATAAAAAAAATTTGAATTTTATTTGCAACACTACTTTTTTCAGCCTTTACTTCAACTTTATCTATTTTAAGTAATGCTTTTTTACTTTTATTAAAGCGGCTTGCTTCTCTTTTCGCTTTGCAGAAGATATCTGTCCAGCTTTTACCCTTTTTTCTGGTTTCATTTTTACCACTGGTTGCTTATCTTTTTTCATTTTTACTATTATGTATATACTAAAAAATTGCATGCATTAATTAGGATTAATCGGAAATTGCTGAGCAATTTCCGATTAATCCTAAACAATGTTAACGGAGCAAGCTCAATACCAAATCAATGATAAAACTCACCAGCAAGGATGCATAAAGCTTGCTAGAGAACTGAAGTATTATCTAGATCATCTTTATTTTCAATCAGTGATCAGCGTCGTGATCACTGGTTGGAAAAACCTTTTTAGTAAACTGTACATAAGTTTTCACTTCTATATTTAAAATGTGTTAACCGTTGTGCAAGAAACTTTGCACTGTTTCCTCCTGAGACAGTAGCAGCTAGACGTGACCGGTAAAGCGTAATCGAGCTATTCTCTTCTGTAGAAAAATTTTTCTCTACAACTTTATACGAGTCATTGTTTAGCAAATCTTCTAAAATGCTCTTCATTAAATTTTTTATATCTTGTAATAAGCTTTTTTTTTAAGCTTGTAATAACAATTGCAAGCAAAAAAGAATTTAGATAAGTGTGTCGACTAAATTTAAAAAAAAAAAAAAACTTTTTTTTAAACGCTTTTGCAGATTAATTACTGCATCAGCCGTTTTGATAAAATTACCATTTTTAGATATCTAATAAAAAATATAGGCCTTCTTCTCGTCGTCTATGCTACTTTTTATTTTATGAACAGCAAAATATATGTATCAAAAAAAAGAGCAATAATAAATTAAAAAAAAGTTTCAGTAAAATTAAACCCTGGTCAGCTACTGTAATGAAGTTAACCCATATTTTTTATTAAACAAACCTGTAACTTAAAACTATAAAAACAAAGTTACAATTAAATTAAACCTTGAATGATGTATGTTGTATTGTTAATCCAGCAGACACAATTTGTTTCAACTTTATCAATCTGACAAGTTTTAGTATTAACTTGCAGCCAATAATGAATCTTATATTGTATAATATAGATGTATATTCCAAGAAAAATTAAGTTATAAACAACAAATGTAAACATCTAAAATGAAAACAAATACAGACAAAAATTATATATATATATATATATATATATATATATATATATATATATATATATAAATATATATATATATATATATATATATATATATATATATATATATATATATATATATATATATATACATATATATATATATATATTTATATATATATATATATATATATATATATATATATATATATATATATATATATATATATATATATATATATATATATATATAAATATATATATATATATACACATATATATATATATACATATATATATATATATATTTATATATATATATATATATACATATATATATATATATATATATATATATATATATATATATATATATATATATATATATATATTTATATATATAAACATATATATATGTATATATATATATATATATATATATTTATGTATATATATATAAATATATATATATATTTATATTATATATATATATATATATATATATATATATATATATATATATATATATATATATATATATATATATATATATATATATATATATATATATATATATATATATATATATATATATATATATATATATATATGTATATATATATATATATATATTATTTTTTTAATGTTAGCATCTTCATTAGATTTTATTTGTGTAAATATTTTAAACAAAACTTCCTTTTATGGTTTAATATCAATTTGGTAAAAATATATCTACTTTTACAATATTTCGAGGGAATATGATGCCCTCGCAATCAAGTATATTAAAAACCGTTATCAAAAATAAAAATGCTTATTATAAAAAATCGTTTAAATTCACGAAACAATGTTATTTGTAAGAGCTTCTTATTAAGTCTATCTGCTAAGCTTGAACCTCTTTCCCATCGTCGTATAGTTGCATCTCTTTCTCTTTTCTACAGATACTATCATGGTCACTGCTCAAAGGAGTTATCATCTCTAGTTCCATCAACTAAAATTCATTCTCGTTTTACTCGTCATTCAGCTAAGTCTCATTCGTTTTCTGTATCTGTCCCTGCATGCTCTAAAAACTTTTATTCATCTAGTTTTTTTCCCCGCACTTCAATTCTTTGGAACTGTCTCCCATCTTCATGTTTTCCTGACTCATACAACCTTCAACTTTTCAAGTCTTCTGTCAACCGTTTCCTTGCTCTATAACTCTGTTCTTTTTTTTTCCTAGTAACTCCCAACTTAATAGTGGTTGCTTGCATCCTTGTTGGGAGTGAATGCAAATAAAAAAAAAAAATAAAAAAAAATAAAAAAAAAAAAAAAGAGTTTTTTTAAGTGTTTTTTGTGACGTAAGAACTTGAACATGGGTTTCCAAAATGACGTTGTCACATAAATGTCATCATGTTAAAAAAATGCTTTTTTTCGGCCAACCACGAGTATACTTGTAGAATGGCGTGCGTAAAAATTTGGCCAGCTACGAGTATACTCGCAGTTCAACTAACATATTAAAAATTTAATTTTAACAATGTTTAGCTATGTTAGTTCATATAATATCTTTTTTTTTTTTAGAATCGAATTTAGAAATAACTAAGTTATAGACTTGTACTTCGTAAACCCCCCGTGTTTTATATAAATCGGGATAATGATATAAGAAACTTAAAATAAATAAAAGTATTATGTTTAGTATTCATGTTGTTTTCTTGAAAAATATTTTAAAAACCTTTTATTTTACATGGTATATTTTAAAACGGAGGCTTTTTTAAGCATACAACGCATTGATAGCGTGTTTCCTTACGTTTCATTTTAGAACAAACACGACAAGGTTTTGTGGAAAATTTCTTCACTTCATTTGGTGGTATAGCAGCCAAATAAGGAAGTTTGTAAAAAATAATAGCTACTTTTTTATACCATCTAGTGGTTTTTCTTAGACAGTCATAATTAGATACCATTTGATCAGCTCGATCAACTCCTGACATGTCTTTATTATAATCTCGAATTATATAGGGTTTAAGTTTCTTTACACCTCTTCTGTTCGTCACTTCAACCATTTCTAATGAATGCATGTTACAACGATTGCTGTTACAAAACGCTTACGGGTATACTCGTACTTTGGCGCTGGCGAAAAAAATTTCTTCTCCATTGCCAAAGTACGAGTTCACTCGTAGTGATTTTTTTTTCTTTTTTATATTCAAAATAAAAAATGCTTTTAAATTATGCTTGATAGAAAAAATATTATTTATTGAAATGTTGATATCTACCCTTGACAGTGAGAACAAAACCACGCAAAACAGTCTCAGCAGATATTTAATGTCGCATAATTTACGGCTTGACAGTGTAATAACGCTTTGCTAAAACAGGTTTGGCAGCAAAAGTGTTAAGACCATTGTCGCAAAAGGTATTTTTGTTGTGTTGTATTTCCAACGTTTCCCTAACTTTCCTTCTAAAACTATTTGTTTCTATTTGTAAGGTATTGTGACCATTCAAGTAAAAATTTCCTTGGCAATTTTGGAATATTTAATATATATATATATATATATATATATATATATACGTGGGTGTATATATGTAAATATTAAAGATGATTTCTTTATATTATCATGTATAATAATGTATATTTTAAAGAGTGCTTAATAGATAAACTAGATATATATTTATAGATGTATATTTTAAAGAGTGCTTAATAGATAAATATATATACTATATATATATATATATATATATATATATATATATATATATATATATATATATATATATATATATATATATATATATATATACATATACATGCGTAAAAAGTTTTAAGTAATATGATATCATCATCTACATACATACATACATTTATACGTACATACATACATACATACATACATACATACATACATACATACATACATACATACATACATACATACATACATACATACAGTATTACAAAAACGATTTTTTTAACAAAATTTAATAATGAGTTTTTGAATTATTTCATTTATAAGTTTCTTATTTACTTTTTAGTTTCTAACTGTTGACAATGTTAACTTATATAATAAAATAAAAATAAATGTAATATATATTTTTATTTTATTATATAAGTAAAAAGCTGATTTATATAAATAAAAAGCTCGCTATTAACTCTTTTTGCATTTCTGAACAGTATAATGTCTTTGTAAAAGAAATTATTATTTCGCTCATGTCGTAAGTAAATCTATATTATCTAACCATGACATAGTTTAGATTAAAAAACTAAGTGGTTAATATTTTTTATTTTTTCATTTTGTGTAGTTATTACTACACAAAATGGAAAAATAAAAAATATCGCTCTTTGATAAGACGTCTTACGCTCTTATCACAGAGCGACGCTGAAGATCACTAAACTAGGAAATTCACTCCTCCTTCATTATCAATTTTGCTTAGAACCAACGTCAAACTTCCGACCTCATGGTTTGATTTATATAGGTGCTCTATGAAGTTATAACGGTTTTATCACAGAGCAAGGCGGAATAGCATTTAACGAGGAAATTTACGTCTCCTTCCTTACCAATGAGAGATATTAGGCCAGAGTCGGCTTTGAACCACAAACCTTCAATTCTGAAGCAAAAAATCTAACCATGCCACCACGGCTGCTTTAATGTCATAACTGGTGTCATATATTTTTAATGGGATAAGATCAAATAATTAGGCAAGCCGCTTCATTACTTCAATTTGATATGTTGGAAGCCATTATTTAAAGAATTGCGACGTGTTGTTTGGATTTTTATCTTTTTGAAACGCCCGTATAGAGGCCTGTTATTATTAGCATGAAAAGCCAATAATGATATACTAAATAACAGCATAAAAATTAATAGTATACAAAATGATGATAAACAAATTATTCGTAACACCATATATTTGATGGATAGGTCCTATTCCATTAAAATCAGAAAAACAACCCTAAACGGTTGCAGAACCAAACCTGACCATTCCTTTTGTGAATTTAGAATTCAAATGTTTACCTAACGGTAAACATTTGAATTCTACGCACCTTTACATTAAAAATTCAAAGGTGTGTTGTTTTAGATGGATATTTAAAGGTGCGTAGAATTCAAATGTTTACCTTTAGGTAAACATTTCAAAACATTTAAAGGTGCGTAGAATTCAAATGTTTACCTTTAGGTAAACATTTTAAAACATTTAAAGGTGCGTAGAATTCAAATGTTTACCTTTAGGTAAACATTTGAATTCTACGCACCTTTAAATTTCCATCTAATTCTGATCTGAATGAAATTTCCATCAGATTTTGATGAAATCAAGATGGAAATTTCATTCAAATGGAAATTTCCATCTAATGGAAATTTCTATTCAGATTTTAAATACCATTCATAAAATTTGTCAGATGGAAATTTCAATCAGATCAAATTTCATTTCCTTCAGATTCTAATCTGATAGAAATTTGAAGGTTATTATTATTTTATACTATATAAAGAAATTTATTTGATCATTTATAAATATTTTTGTTGAACATAAACATTGCTCTTGTTTGATAAGTTTCTTTAACAAAATATGATAGAAAAAGAAAAAAAAGACAGGAGCAAGTAGAAGACAGAGGCCTTGTCGTCAAGCCCATATTGTATAGTAAAGTATTTTTACAAATATGTTTTTTTATACATTTACAATTACACACTGTATAAAGCAAGGTGATAAAAAACTAAAATAAAATAAAATTGCAACAATAGAATAAATAGATAATGTGAGAAACACAACAAATTTTGGTTTTTAGTTAAAAATACAAAAATTTATTTTTACTGCTAAATTATACTTATAATTTAAAACTTAATAAAACTTTATAAAACTATTTAATACTATATAAAATAGTTTATTTAGGTGTTTTACTTTTCATTTTTTCGTCAAGAACAATGTTCCATAGACGAGGATCTCTATATGAAATAAAAACTCCTGTAAGAGATGACTTAAATTAAAGATAAATTTAAGTTATAAAACACACATGCTTAGTAAGCGAGAACTTCGACAAACATCTAAGTAAACAAGAACTTCAAGAAACTGCTGAGTAAGCAAGAACTTTGTTAAGTATTTATGATTAATTTATAAAAATTTATACATTAGTAGTTGGTTTTGGAACAGATTCAACTTATAGACACTAAGACCTTTATTTTCTTTGAGCAACAACTAAGCGTGGCCGTATGTATGCATATTACATGTAATTCTACTGGCTTGTTTGAAAAAGATTAGTGCCATCAGTAAAAACAACAAGTTTAAGCATGTTTTAGGATAGTAAATATCATTTACATAAATTAGAAAAGGAAAGACTAATAATAGAGCCTTGAGGAACTTCACAGTTTATGTTTCTAACTTATTATTTTTGTCTTTTTATGTACATGTTAAATCCTAAATTACTCCTTGTCCTCTATTTTTAAGGTAGCTTTGGTATATAGTAACTTAACCCTGTAGCCAAATTAGATTACTGACTACTTCATATGTTTGTGCAGGATGGTTTTGTAGTTAACAGTATGAATTGTTTTGACAAGCTGATGAACAAGTCTAATTTTTCAAACTATATTATCGGACACTAAAATGTTTAGGTTTAAAATAATATCACAAGCGTAGTCAAAAAAATTATTTACGTTATTTTTATTTCAGTGAAACGACTTATTTTTCGTGGTCTTCCACCATTTAATTTGTTTGATAAATATTTTTTGATTAATTGACTTGTTGATGGATAAGTAGGTGGCAGTTTCTTTTTGTTTGTATCCTCTTTTATAATCTTTGATAATATGTTGTCGAAAAGCTAAATTTTACTTGCTTTCTGTCATTATATAGGGCCAATACCCCAAAAATTGGTAGTAAGACAGAAATCCCTAATACAACAAAGTACTTTTAACAAAACAGCGCAAAACTGTGCGCTGTTTTGGTAAAAGCACTTTATTGTATTAGGGATTTAATGTTTGGTAAAATCATTTTTTATAACACGATTCCGACCACAAAAATGAATACTTTTTTAATTGATCGTAAAAAAATTTACAAGTGAAATTGAATCCCATATATACAATTACGTGTTCGTAGCGGTAAAATAGGGTCATTCATAATTTATCAATTTTTGAAATGCAATTTGTACCTCGATTTAAAAAATGACCATTTATATAAAAATAAGTTTCAGTCAAAAAAAAATTTTCAAACTTTTTAGGGTCCCCTCCAGACTAATTTTAGGCCAAATAGTTGGGCATTTTATACCCCTGGCGAGGACCTTGAAATTTGTTTAAAAATTTTTTTTTATTCTTTTAGATGGTATTTATTGAATTAAATAATATTCTCAGAAGAGAAGAATGTTTTAAAAATTAGAAAACTAGTCTACAGGATTTTCAGAAACGGTCAAAAAGCACGATTAAAAATATAGATTTCTTAGAAAATTATTTCCAGATAACGACAAAATATAATATGAAAGTTTTATGCCGGTGTCAAATTATGTGTAAAGAAACACTATCTTTGAACCATGGGTAACTTTTTTAACCTTAATATTACTTATTCAACATTAGAGCGCAATAAATGGAAAACCCGTAAATTTGATTGGAAAAGCCATTTTAAAATGTATAAGCCAATAATTCCAATAATTGTTAAAAAAATAGTTAAAAATTAACAACTACTTTCCAATGCTAAGGAAAAGTATTCAAAAGTGCGTTTGCATTACTAACAACAAGTAATAATGTCAAAAAAAATTTTAAGTAGTATTCAAAATGGCTAAAGTTACAAAACAAAAAGCTAGGGCGTATTTATTTGAAGAAAAAAAACTGATAAAAAACTGAAGTCAAGTAACCTTTGCAACAAACAAGGAATTAATTTTTTCAATTCAAAAGATCTAGAGATAAGTTATCTCCGTCCAAAAAAGTTTTTCGATGTAGTGTTAGACCGAATAAAATTGCAAAATGTGCAGGTCTTATCAGTATTCTAACATCTGTATTCTTTTTTACAGTTAAAAAACCTTAGTTAGACGGAGGCTGCAAAGATGGATTACTCGTGAACAAATATATAAGGTAAGAATTATAATTTCTGCATTTGTAAAGTTTTTGAACTCTTGTGTCAAAGAGGTAGTAAATATATAAGGTTTTGTTTTGAATACGATTCTTACTAATGTGCATTATATTTTTTTTCTGTTATTATTTCATTATTATTGTTAATAATATTATGTGTTGGTTTGTGGCATTTGAAATAATGAAAATGTGGTTTTTCTAATTACCTTTTGATTAAACTAAATAAATTTTTTTTTATCGAATTATAAAACAAATGTCGCAGCAGTACATCGGTTGCCGTGGTGCTAGTAAGTGTCAAAAGATGAGTTGTTTTAAATATGCCATTTTTTTTTTAATTTTATTTAATTTGTTACATTTATAATTATTATTTTTGATAAAAAAAATATTAAATGAAATGAAATTATATATCTCGTTTAATCAAAAGTGAAAGACATTAAAGAAAAGTAAAAGTATCAACTCAAAGAAGACAGCGGAGAAATCAAGGTAAAAAAAAATCAATGAAAAGTGTTTTTCGATTGGCAAAGAATAATATTAAAAAAATCTTAAAGAAAACGAGTCTCATTGATATTAAACTGAAAATAACATATTATAAGTCCAAAAGCCAAATTACCAAAAGCACATAACGTTATTTCAAAGTTTTTTTTAACGTTGAGAAATGGTTGATATATAGTTGAAAAATAACGATCTAAATTTCAACGTTATTTCAACGTTTGTTTAATGTTGAAAAAAATAACATTGCAATTTCAAAATTGCTTTTCAATTAAAAACAAATGTTGAATTAGCGTTAAAAAATAAACGTTGAAATAACGTTGAAATTACTTTGAAATTTAGATACGAGAGTTCGCCGACGCAAATGTACTAATAATTTGGATTTCAAATAAAATTTAATATCTCACAAAGATTAGTGCGTGGAATACTCTTTGAAAACTTTTAATAAAAGTATTAATGTAATAAAAGTGAATACATTAAAATATTAATTTGCTATGAAAATATGAATATATTTACAAAAATTTAAATGAAATTGCAGTATACACAAATTTTGCATATTTTATATAAAAATGCAAAACTTGTGTATACTGCAAGTTCATATAAATTTTTATAGAAAGATATGTGAAGATATATTAAAGTCTTTATAAATATAATAACACTGTCAAAATTTAGAACATGGTGTGCATTATAATAGCATAAGATATTGTACTATGACAGCTATTATAAGTTTATGAAGAATTGTTGTTTTTTTTCTTACTCATATCAACACAATATTGTACAAAAAATATATGCTTTTTCGGATTAAAAGAGTCAAGGCGCAAAAAATTGTATTTTTTATGTTTACAAACTCAAACATAAGTTGGTTAAATCAACGTTAATCTAACGTTGATTTTCTAACATTGATCTAAACCCAGACTCATTTTCGATTTTGAGACTGCTTTTTTACATTCTGTTATAACTTTTAGTTAATGTTTGATTTCGAAACCATGATTTTATGACTTAAAATCATTCTTTTACGACTTTGATTCAAAATCACTTTGTCAGTGAAATTCAATGAAAAGTTAGTGAAAGCATGACTTTGATTTTAAAAGCATATGTTTCTAAATTCTTAAAGCATATGTTATACTTATGCCTAAAAAATTAAAAACAAAAAAAAAGTACAACATTTTGAACTTATTTAAGAAAACCTATTGAGGAAAAACAGGAAGAATATGTTTTTTTAAAAATTATATTGCTTATATATTAATTATTATTTGTCATCTTTTCAGACTTTTCCTAAAATCAGATGGGTTTTTGTCTGTTAATTTAAGATAATTTTTCATTCCAGTCATTTAACTTTGATGTTTGATATCTTTTTAATCACTATTTGTCTATATCATTTTCTCTTTAAAATAAGTTATGAATATGGAGTTGTATTGCAGTATTTAGTTTAATAAGTTTTTTTGATCCTTTTCCAAAGGCAATAAAACAACAAGCATAAAATAAACACTTTGTTTCAGTCATTTTGACAGAAAATTAGTTTTTTCACGTTTACGAAATATTACTGTAACATCGTGTCTTTTTATCCGTTTTGAACAGACGATGTAATCATAAAGTGATGTGATATTTTATTGATATTTAAATTAATTAAATCTCAATTTTCGATGTATAAAAGTTATTTTAGATTATAAAAAATATTTTAAAACACTTTACTAAACCCAATAATAGCTATTAAACAAAAAAAGTTAAAGCAAACTAGAACATCTAATGGCAGTCTCAGGACAGCACCATGTAAACTTCTACAAGCAAACGCGCATACTAGTTTTATATTGAAGTAAGAGATGAAATTATAATTAGTAAAATTTGAGATTGTTCTGGCTCAATGTTATTGCTCTATACTATTGTTATACGATTGTTCTAATGCTTTATAGTTAAACACACTGTTCCAATACACTTCTAATTTTGTGATATATTTTATTTATAAAGAACTTTATATATTAAAAACTATTAAGTTTGTTATTGATAGTTTTTTTATTGATAAAAAAAATAAGGAACTTAAACTTTTTTTTTTTCAAAAAATATACTTAAAATACATACATTGTATCGGGGTGTACATCTCCATTTTATTAAACATCTTCGGCATCCTCGACTAAAGTCTTTAACAAGTGGATTAAATAATCCGCAAATGATCCCACCAATTCCAGGTAAGAAAGCCTAAAACAACAAATCAAATTTTTAAATAAAAGTTTAACACTTTTGTTTGTATTCAGTTTCATTTAGGTAACTTCAATTAATTAAACTCCATTAATTTAGTTAACTCAAACATACAATTATGTATAAATAATTCTCTTCTTCGTTTACTTTTCTACTCCTGTCTACCAATACAAAAACTACAATCATGATGCTGCCTAAAACAATTTCGACTGCTGATAAAACGAATACTTTTTTATCGTAATTCATTTTAAAAAAATATGACATTGAATTTTAAAGATTTCTAAGTTTAGTTTAAATTTTTGAAATGAGTTTTGTTCCAATTTATTAAACATTGACTTGTAACACAATTATTTTGCTGCAACTTTATTCAAGGTTTTATCTGTATTTTACATTATTTTGTATTTGTTTTGCTTTGTTTGTGTTTTTGAATTTTGTTCAAACAACTTTGTACTAACAATTTTTTCGTATGTATTCAAAACGATTGTTCTAGTGTAAGTAAAATTAATTGTTTTAAATTAAATGTCATTTGTGACCATTTAATACTGTAAATATTTGTTTCCAGTATCAAATTCTCTCAGAACACATTGTAAGTTATGAAGAGCAAATATTTTAACTTTTCTTTTGCAAACTCTAAGTTATAGCAGCACAGTATTCAAAAGTGTCAATGTCCGAAAGGTTAATATACAAAAGACATGTTAGATTGCATAAGTCTAAAAAAGATTTCTTTCCTTTTTTTAAAGTTTACTGTAAGATACTATAATATACAAAAGACATGTTAGATTGCATAAGTCTAAAAAAGATTTCTTTCCTTTTTTTAAAGTTTACTGTAAGATACTTGCAAGTTAAAATTAAAAAAAATTTTATTACCAACTTTACAAAGTTATATTATTTACTTTAAAACTTTAATTAATAACTTTACAAAATTATTTTAATTTATTATAATGTAAGTCTAAAAAAGATTTCTTTCATTTTTTTAAGTTTACTGTAAGATACTTGCAAATTAAAATAAAAAATTTTAAATTAATAACTTCACAAAATTATATTAATTAGTTTACTTAAAAAAATTACATTAATAACTTTGTTAAATAGTTACTGTTATTTCGTCAATTAGTGAGACAACAATACACTTTAGATATTGTTTCTTTAAATTCATTTTTGAAATAATAACTATAACCCTTTATCATAAGCAATGTTTCCAAAAATATAATAAAAAGCAACCTTTAAGAAGCTACTGCTACTAAGCTATTTATAATCTCCTTAACTTGAAAAATCTTAGTTGGGATATTAAAAACAAAACCAACAATCGGGCAATATCTTTGTAATAAATATTTTTCTTGGATTTTATGCATCTTTAAATGCTACAAGACAATTTTTAACTGGAGTTGAAAGTTAGCTGAATGAGAGTTAAACTGGAGGTCACTTTTAGCTGATTTGAAAGTGAGTTAGGTGAAATTGTTAAAATAATTGTTTTCTAGAGCAATTTAAACCATCAGGCAGAAATAAATTAGAATAGTTGTAAAGCAAAAACAACCATACAAATATACAAATATAAAATAACTTTATTTCTAACTTTTTTTTCAGGAAGTTCGGAGTGATTTGGTATTTATAATTTTTTTTTCTGGAAATGCTATTTCCTATTTCTTGCAAAACTGAGCAAGAAACAAGTTATGTGCATTGTTAGCCTCAATTGATTGCAAAATCAGATTTCAATAAACTCTGTTTTTTAAACAGTTTTTAATATTTTTTACGGAGTTTTCACTGATCTGTCGCTGAACTATTGTGGATTTTGTTGCAATATTTTTAACTAAATTATTGTTGGTAAAATGTAGAAAAATGATCTAATTAATTGTTCTGAATTATACTTTTGTGTAAAAAAGGTTATTATGAAAAATGTTAGTTATGATTTTATCAAATAGAGTGGAAGACTTATTTGAAACTTTTCTTGATTTGTTTATTCCTCGCATAAAGTTATTTTTTAGAAGAGTATTTATAAAGTTCTTAGCATTTTTATTCGATATATTTTTAGTTATTAGATTTGGTTGATGTTAAAATCCCTGAACAATTAACAATATTTTTTCAAATTTATTATTTTGTTTCATAATATTTTAAAATAAGTTTTAAGCTTTTTAATATTACCACTTGGTGGTCTATATGTGTTGGGCTGGCAACAAAGAAACGGCGGAATTTTTTAGAAAAAAAAAAGAAAATTTTTTCATGGAACGAAATAACTTTATTCTGTGATGTATTGCGCATTTTGAGTAATGACCTTTTGCCATCTTTCAGGCAACATCTTAATTCCACGTTCATAAAACCTCTGGTTATTATCACCAAAAAACTGAACCAGGTACGATTCGACATCATCATCATTATTGAAAATTTTACCATTCAAGGAGTTTTGCAAAGATCGAAATAAAAAGTAATCAGATGGTGCAAGGTCAAGACTATACAGTGGATGTGGTAAAACATCCGAACCAAGCTCCAATATTTTTTGCCGAGTTACCAAAGATGTGGTTGGCCTTGCACTGTCATGATGGAATACAACAGCTTTTCAGTTTGTCAATTCGGGCCGCTGCATTGTTTAATTTTGTTATTTGTTCAAAGTAGACATCTGAATTGACCGTTCGGTTGGGTACTAAAAGTTCAAAGCAGACAATTTCTTTGTAATTCTACCACACTTATAACATAACTTTCTTTTGATGAATATCAGCTTTTGATGTTGTTTGAGCCGGTTCATCCGACTTGCTGCGCGATCTTTTCCGATTGACATTAATGTAAACAACCCATTTTTTGTTGCTGGTTATAAATTGTTTTTAAAATGGATCATTTTCATAACACTTCTTTAACAAAGCGCAGATATTAATGCGTTGTGTTGAATAGGTTACTCAGTTCTTGAGGAACCCATATATCGAGTTTTCGTACATTGCAAAATAATTTTAAGCAATTTTTAACGCATTTATGTGATACATGAAGCTTCTTTGTAATCTCACGTGTTGTACTGTGACAATCTAAAACGATTATTGCTTTGATTTGGTTGTCATCTAATTCAACTGGACGACTAGAGCGTTTTTCATCTTTAAGTGAAAAATCACAAGAACGAAATTTCGCCAACCAATTTTGACACACCGTTCTTTTATAGCTTCTTCACCATAAACAGCACATAACTTTTGGTGAGTTTGCGATACGTTTTTTTCCCTTTCAGAAATAAAAAAGTAAAATATGACAAAAATGTTCCTTTTGTTTTTCCATTTTTTAACAGACGCCAAACAAAAACTACACAACCGATCAAAAAAATTTATTTCCTGATTGACAGTTGAAGTATCAAGTATCAAATAACAAAATTTGATTGACTATTAAATTACGTCAGCAAACCTAAAGAATCAACTAAAGTCATCTAAGAGTGAAATCCGCAATTCTTAGTTACCAACCCAATAGTTCAAATTCATAATTTGTTTCACCGCATTTACACTAAGTTTTCCGTTTGACATATAATTTTAAAATCGTACGTATACATATAATCGTACATATGACATATAATTTTAAAATTTAAGTTCATATAATTTTTTAAGTTTATAAAGTTTTCACACTTCCAATAATAATATTTAGAATTGCTTTTATATAGGTATATAGGTAGTGGACTCCATTATTATTTTTGTACCCCTCTAGAAGACCCACCAAACTATATTCTCAAAGCTGAGGATGTTAGATTAAGTGATGTTATTAATTATATTATAGGAAGCCGATGTCCACTTACTATCACAACATAGTGGAAGTATAACTATGATCTAAGAAGATTAATCCAAGACGGAAAGAAAGGTGATAGTTATATTATAATTTAGGCGACGATTAGGCACAGTCTTACTAAAATCGGATACCCGATCAAACACATAGTTTTACTAAAATCGGCCTTCAATTTATTACCAAATTCTTACGCAAACATGCTATGTGCTTTTTGTCTCAATAATTAGTCGAAATTCATCCGCTCCATCAGCTCAAGCCGAGTTTTTTAATGCATTAAAAAGACAAATAATATGCCTTCTTGATTTAAAAGCTGAAATAACTATAATGCAAAATGCATATCGCCCTATCGATTTTGCCCTTGTGGAAAGTTTATACATGATTCTAGCAGCCTTAGTCTTGAAATCAATAAATCGGTTGAATATAACAACCAGTTGCTTGCTGTTTTTTGAAAAAAGTAAATAAAATAAAATCAAAAGAAATGAACATGGACCCAATTATAATACCAACTAGAGCCAAGGTAACAGAACCAACGGATAAGGTAAAAAGAGAGAAGGATAGTTAAGTTGTCACTAATAATCATGGAGAGTAGCTCGTTGCTCTTACTGAAGTGTAGTGGTTGCAATTTATTATGCTCTTACATGTTAAAGACAAATATTTGTAATAAAATACAAAATGAAGCAATCTCATACAAAATGAAGCAATCTCATACAAAATGAATCAATCTCATACAGCTCACATTATTATTACTAATATTATTCACGGTGATTCAATACTTATGAAAACTTGGGATTTTTCATGCGCATGCGTAGATTACGGCTACTCAGTTATCTAATTTTGTATTTACCGCGTTCAACAAATAAAACAGTTCTCAACTTTGTTTTATTTTTTAAAAGAATTTTTAAATGGTTGCTAATAACTAAACATAAACAATAAATTTTAACATTGATGAGTTAGTTTTTGCAAAAAATCAAACTTAAAAATGTTTTTAAACACCCACTTTAATTATTTAACCTTAAACCGAATATTGCCTAAACTAACATTTTATATAAATGCAAATTATTGACGAAGTAAAATTTTTATGATATTTGGATTAGCTTTTAGTAAGAATATTGTTCACCAACCCTCAAAAAATATTAGATTCTACAACCGATCATTTTTTATGGTTTACTTTTCATTTTTTAGTCAAGAGGTTTTCATAAAAACTTTATTTGGATGATGGCTGAAAGACACAGAAGAAACGAGCTTCTCAAGGCTATACCAAAAACTTGGTTAAAATGCCAAACAAGCTAGTGTAATGTGTATTTGTATTGTGTATTATATAAAGATTGTCAGCATTATTTTTGTAGCCCATAAATTACATTTCGGTAGGCTCTCTTGTCAAACCCTTATTCCGACGCTGTCCTTAAAGTCCGCGAAATGGCGAGTTATAACGCTTTAAAGATTTCGCGATGGAGTTGCTACTTTTTTTTTTTTTTTATTAAGATGATCTAAAAAGTCCTAATGGTCTTGTCACAGCGCACCGCCACAAGGAGAGTACCATTTAATAAGGTATATTTTGTTTAATTATAAAATCAAATACTTATAATAAAAATAAAACATTTAGTTTATAAAAATTTAGTATATAAAAGTTTTATAATTTGGTTATTTGGTTATATTAAAATATTGTTTATTACATACTTTGAATATTTTGCCTTCTAATGGCGAAATTATATTTAGCAATTGTTCGAAGTGTCAGTAGAAGTTCATGCAAAAAATTTGAAAAATTTGCAGTGAAAATAAAACAAAAAATTTGACGGGAAATTGTTTACTTTAAAAATGTTTAGATTAAAAATGTATTATATACAACTGAAATATCTAATGTGAGTTTGCCACACAGCCAATTGCCTTAATTACTTCGTGACTTTTTCAAAATTCTACCCGGTCTCGCTGATTATTATTTTCAAAATTCAAGCCAATTTCACTCATTATTATTATTATTATTATTATTATTATTATTATTATTATTATTATTATTATTATTATCAAAATTCAACCCAATTTCACTCATTATTTACTAACTTTTTTTTGAGAAACTGAATACAGGTACTCTACCGACGATTATCAATTTAAATATAAATTATTTATTAAATGATTAAAATAATATGAACGTATCATTATTAACGTAAGTTTATTAAAAATTATTATCATCAACATCAAAATTAGAAAATATTGCTACAAAACAAATTATTTTAACCTTAATTATGGTGAACTCAGTTTACTTTTTTAACTATTGGCTAATGATCAATAAAGTAAATTTCAAACCATTAAAATTTAACAAATTAAAACCATATCTCAACAGTACGTAGTTCAACCAAAACTAAAAAAAGCTAGACACTAAAGAAAAAAAAAAGAAAAAAGAAAGAAAATATTAAAAAACATCTTTTGTTATTTATACATGTAAAAGTTTACTTATTTATATAATTACATTATTTATATAATTAACTATTAATTGATATTCAAAAAAAGTTGTTAAAAACCATGAAATTTAAAATATTTCTTGGTTTTTAACAATATGACATAAAAAAAAGGCTTTTAAAAAAAATCAACAGAATTAATGCTAAACCTTAACTAGACAATATTGGACTCCTACTTATATTAGGAATAACATAATGTAATAAGACTCATACCCCAGGTTCCACTGAGTCTAAAGTAAAGAAGTGATTTTAATTTATTTCAAAAAACTAATAATAAAAATACTGACAGATCCTCTCAAACGCTTTATCTAAACTTTATTAAAATAAAGACCTGAAATATTTCTAAAAAAAAGCCAAACTAAAAAACCAATTTACTTTAAGTGATACTATTTACTAACAATTGTTAATATTAACTATTTTTTTTCTAGGCAGTCTCACTAAAAAGTTAAACTTTTAACTCTAACTTCAAATCAAACTTTTTTTAATAATAAATTTATAATATTTACAATGTTTATTTAAAAGAATTATTGAAAACTGTTAATCACTCTTAAAATATTTTTAACCTTGAGCTTATTCTCTTCTCGTCACCATAAATCTTAAGTGTGACTGGACTATTGAAAGGTCCAAACCAGTGATTCTAATATTTGTTAGGGTTTTCGGGCCTTAAGTGTTTGGTTTGATATGTAAAAAATAGAAAAATCACATTGGTTCGATAGGAATATTGTAAAAAGAATCGTCTAAAGGTGCATATTCTTTATTTATATCTTGTTCCTCCTTTTCTTCTTCTAAAATTTTTATACTAGATGCAATTCTTCTTTTTTCTGTCGAAATTCCAATTCTGCCGGTAAGTTTTGTTTTCAAAATATTTGGTTAAGGTAATTTATTTGAAATTGCACCTGCACACTTTTTTTCTTAGTAATTTCATTCCTTTCTAATGGGATGTTGTCATGTTTACGGACAAGTGTTTGAAGATCATATAGGATTTCTTGAAGTTTAAATTTTAATGTTTTAACCACATTCTCATCATAAAATAAGTAATTTAATGTTTTTATTTGAGAAAGGATATCTCTACATGACGATGCATTTGTTTGCTAAGGGTATATTTTATTCCGCACATTTTCCAAAATAACATGACCTTGAGTCTCAGTTGAATTGCCTTCAAAACATATACTAGATTCTTCTTCATGACAGGATTCATTACCATAAATGACTGAATTATCCAAACAAAAGTATGGAGATAATCGGTAAATATCTAGCAATAAATCCCAACTAACTCCATCGCAATGTTGAAAGTTTGCTACCATATGTTTGCATGGCATCAATGTTTTCTTCAATTCTATGCATTGGCAATCAGGGAACTTAGTGTCTTGACCTCCAATAGTGACAAAATAACTTTTTGCACTTGCGAAGCTTTTTACCTCATACATTTGCTTATTCTTGGAATTTTCACGGAATGTAATTTTTAGGTTGTTGCAGTTCTTCACAAGACCAATCTTTTCTATTCAATGTCTTGTAAAATTCTTATGTTTATTACAAAGCCATTATGGAAGGTTGCTATTATATAGTCTGTAGTCTGAGCAGCGACGAATATTAGCTTCCACGTACCTTAAAGAATGAATAATAATAAAAAATTTGCTAAGATTATTCTAAAGACAATAATTACTAAAATTTATAAAAACTTTAATAAAAATAGAAAGGTCTATTAAAAAACTGCATATACGAATAAAATCCCTGTTTATTATTCTGATAAATTTGACAAGAAATGTCTATATTAACAATTAAAAACTTCCGAATGTTTGCATTGTCATTTCAGTATAATGAAAAAATTGCTTTTATCAAAAGTTTACCTGCTGTATGTCTTAGGAATAAATTGATTAACCAGAACTGTCACTATTCCACTTAACGAGTTATCCTTATATTGATTTAGAAACTCATGTTTGAAATCTCTATTCTTTCGCTCAACACCGTTGTTTGTAGTTACAACTGTCCCTAGTATTCCACTTCTAAATGCTTTGACCCAACGCTACATAAAGAAAAAAAGCCAGTATTACGTCAATTCATACACATAATAGGATACATAACAGGATAATAATTGGTTATATTGCATAAAACTTGTAAGCAACAAGATCCTAACTTTTTCTCAGGCAACCATTTGTTTTCTATGTATTTTTTAAATTTAATGCTATTTATAGAGATCCATAATGAATCCTTGTGTAGAGCTTGTATAGCAATGCCTTACTCTTCCCGTGTTTCAGAAGCAGCTATTCGTTTAAGTAAACAAAGAGCAGTGTGCTTGACTGATCTCATTCCATTTGCATTAGCAGACAACCATCTATCTCACGCTTGCTCACGGTGAAAATCACAGAGAATCACAAAGCAACTTTAAAAACAATCATTAGGCTCAAATATAAATTTATTTCATTTGTAACTATGTCTTTAAGTTAGAGGAAATTAGGCATCAATAATCCTAAAATTCAGGGTGCTATAAGGTTAATATTATTTTTTTACAATTTCTTAATTCTAAAATAGCTCTAACACCAATGAACCCATTTTTTTCACTATATTTTTCTGCAAATCTATATTCCACAATATATGTACTACATCAGCTTTTATGATATCCGCTTGAATAACTGATAAAGGCACTAGAGGGTTTGGTGAATGAAATTCAGCAACTATTGACATTATATTTTTTTGACATAATCAATTAATTAAAAATTATTTCTATTATCATATATATACTTAGCATAGATAAATCTTTGCCATTTTTTTGGGATTACACCTCTAATACAATTTGGTATATTAGGGGTGTTAACGCTTTGCTATTTATTAGGGGTGTACCCTGATAGTCGTCCGGTGGCACAGAAAAACTTGTTTTCTAAAATGGTGACTTTAACTTTAAATAAAATTCCTCTTGGTAGCCCAACAGGACAACCAGGCAGTTTGTTACTTATAAAAAAATTTTAATTATTAATATAAGATTTCATTCCACGCGATTATTTAAAAGAAACCTCAAAAAGTATTTAACTTAGTTATACACTACGTTTAAAAATAAATACACTATGGCGCATTAATATATTTTTCTATATTACCGGCCTACTGGTTATCATTGCAGACAACTTAAGTAAGAAAATATTTCAGTCAGCTGCTGGGACACCATGAAAAGACCAAAGGACGCACCCCTGTATATTTAACAACTTCATCTATCACAAAAAATAATCAACCATTTTCACAAAAAATTATCAAACACTTTCAGAATATCAGTTAGAACAGCAACTCTAATTACACAGGATGATAATTTACCATAAATATACCTTACCTATGTATACGCATGAACAAAGAAGCTATATAACAAAAGGAAATTAAAATTAAATATAACAAACCAACCTTTAAAAACATTTTCGATTGATAAAATTTCTGCCTCACAGTTATTAGTCATAAAACATATAAGGTTTCATTCTGGATTCCACTGACTTAATTTTTTTATTTTGACTTAATTTGTTATTGTATCAGTAGTTTCATTTTGCACTGCAAAGGATGCTACAACCTGATAGTTACTGCTTGTTTTTACAACAACAAAGAACAATGGGATTGAATATTAGTAGATTTATAAGTGGCATCTAGTAGACATATATGATTGCCATATTTATAAAGAAGTTCTTTTTGACTTATTGTCTGGTAAACAAAAAGAAGTTTTTGTTTTGTAGGAAGTACATTAGACTAAATATAAAATTAAAATAAAAAATAATCTGTAAAGCTTACTAAAATTTATAAAAAAACTTAACACATCAAAAGTGTTGCGAGGGATACATTTCTAGATATATTAAACATATTAAGAACGTTTCTCTAAAAGATAAAATTACGTATAAAAATGCATTTGATTTATTAAATTACTTTTCTTATAGTATCAATTTTTCCTTTCATTATACTCAAAATAATCATAATGTACTAATACAACTTTCACTTACAAAAATATCTTCTTCATCTTCTCTGTTAAATTTTTCTGTAACTTCTAATTCTTTGCTATGGTCTGTAACTTCTCCGTAACCACGATAATAAAATTTATCACTTGGGTATTTATTTCTCCATTCTTCAACCTTTTGCTGGAGATTTTCTTGATACAGCTTAGAAAATTTCAACTTTAGAGGACTAGAATTACCACCAACAGAAGATGTTGGTGGTAATTCTAGTCCTCTAAATAGTTCGTCTTTTACATATACACGAATAAATCTTTGCATTTCACGTGGATTTCGGATTCCTTCTCCAACTAATTGATAAATTTTGGAAATAATTCTAGAATCAACTTGAAGTGACAAACCAGCCCTCTAAAAACAATTTGAATGTTTTTGGTTAACGTTGATGGTTTCATTTTATATTATGTGTTACCCAGACCTTTCGGATTTAAGAAAAAGAAGATCGCAGTTTTGTATTAACATTAAACTATTTTTGGTGGTCTTCTGGAAGGCACAAAATACAATAATATAGAAACAAGGTCAACAAAAGAGGTTGAAGTCAGATCAGCAGATAGTTCAGCATTGAAGAGTGCTGAAACTAAATCTGAGGGTTGGTAACCATGTTTGACTTTGTTTAAAACTTCAGGAAAAAAAATAAATTACTTTTCCAACTAAATGACCTTTGTGTTCGTGTTCCAAGGGGAAAGTAACAACAATTTTTCTATCAAAATTAAATACTTCTTTTTTGTTGCTCCAATCCTTCTTCAGTTTTTCAGCTACAGTACGCTTTCGGCATTCAGTGTTTGCTTCTGCCTAAGTTTAAAATTAAGCTATTAATCTATTCCATTAAATAATCTAATTTTTACTAAAAAATTTCATTAAGTCTGTTACCGCTATTAGATAATATAGCATAATATTAGAAAAATCACAAAAATTGTATCGTACTTTAAAATCTGGAAAATAAACCACATCTCTAATTGTAATTTTTGCAGAGCAATTCGTTTTCTTTGTATCTTGAGACAAAAAACGACTTTTAGCATACATGTTGGCACTTTTAACAGTATCCTAAATGAAAGTTTACAACATAAAAACGTTTAAAAAATTATATATTTATCAAGATAAGATTCTATTCCATTATTTTTGTTTAGTTGTTTTTATATTGATTAATAGGACATATTTTACTCACATCACCACTTATGCGGTAGTGGTGTAGTGGTAGAGCGCTCGCTTCATAAGCGAGTGGTTCCGAGTTCGATTCCCACCACGTCCTTGGTAGTACCGCGCTCAACTCGTTTTTCCGCGCAGTGGCCTTGTTCGTCAAGGCTCGTGTTTCGGAGTTATAGAGTTGAGAGAGGGTTATAGCCACAAATAAGTAGCCTCCTCGTCTGTAGTGGCCTTCTCGGCCTTGAGGAGGTGAATTAAAAAAAATAAACAATAAAAAACATCAAATTTTTAAAAGTGGTCAAAATAAATTACTTTTGACTTCAGTTTTTCTGCTTGATTTCTCTTTTTCCGCGATATAGTATAATTGACTCTATGAGTATAATCAAGATGTTTCGAACCAACAATTATAAACGGAACTCCACTAAACATAATTTGCTGACTAGGTCGAAATTTATTCTTTTTATCTTCAGAAAGTATTTTGTGGTTTTTTAACTCAAAATCTAAAAAAACATTAAAGTGTCAATATTTAATTTATATAAACTATTTAATATACTAATTATAAATTAGATTTTCTTTTTTCAAAGCCGGCACACACACTAAAGCCTAGCATTAAAGTCACCAAAAACAATATTAATATAAATTTAAAATAAATTTAAATTAATTTTAACGTAAATTTATTTGACTTCAGATTTTTCATTAATGTAAATAAAATCTAAATATTATGGATGTTGTTGATAATGTTCAAACTGGGATAATGTTGAGGATTTGAATGGTGAAAATATCAGTGAAAATAGTAACAATTTAATTGACGTGAAAGATGAGAATACAAGTAGTACTGTTAATGGAAGAAAGAGGAAAAATACTTCTGATGTTTGGAAATCTTTTGAAAAGGTGTCTGAAACTGATAAGAATGGTACAATAATTTATAAGGTGAAGTGCAAAGGATGTCTACAGTCTTAGCAAAAACAAAAATCTGGAGCTACAACGCAACTAAAAAGACACATAGGCTTATGCATACCACTGAGGACTAGAGAGAAGAATAAGGTATTACCTTTTCTACCAGAAGGTAATACTGGATTGATGTTAATCTTAAGGAACTCTTTTTAAATTATGATCCAAAAAAAAATTCGAGAGATACAAGCTAAGATATTTATTGCACATGAGTATCCCTTTAATATGATTGAACACAAGTGGTTTAACATCTTTGCAAAAACTTTGAATTACAAGTACCAAAAGATGTCAAGAGTTACCCTCAAATCTGATTGTGTCATGGTGTATCAAACTGAAAAGGACAAGTTAAAGCACATGTTGAAAAATTTTAGTAGGGTGTGTTTAACTTCAGACAACTGGACTTCAAATCAAGCAGTTGGGTATATTTGTGTCACTATTCATTTTTTTGATAAAGATTGGATATTAAAAAGTTTTAGCCTAAACTTTTGTGAATTAGAGACCCCTCAAACTGGAGTTATTTTTGCTGATTGTATTGCCAAATGTATGGGAAATAGAAGAAAAGTTATTATATAAAATTATTATATTATATAAATAATATAATATAAGTTATTATATAATAATATAAGTTATTATATTATATAAAAATTATGGGAAATAGAAGAAAAGGTTCAATTAACAACTCTTGACAATACAAGTTCAAATGATGTAGCTGCTACTTGTTTGAAAAACAATTTAATTTTATGAAATAAGCTCCATTTCAAATCTCTTATATTTTATATTCGTTGTGCTGCACATATATTAAATTTTTTGGTGCAAGATGGAATAAAAAAGATTGCTTTTGCTATTGAAAGTATTAGAAAAAAAGTAAAGTATTTAAAGAAATCTCCTGCTCGTTTAAATAAATTTAGACAAATTGCAAAGCAATTTTGTGCCAAATACCCCCCTAGCTGCCGAATTTGACAGTAAAATTCTACCAGACACATATGGAAACCTGGCTGACAGGATGCTAATTGTTATATCAGGTTTAAATGTTGAAAAACTATTGGCCATCCCTAAACTTTCCTTGGATACTGGTGAGCTTATGGAAATCTCGGTTGTTAAAGTATTGGAAAAATGGAAAGATGTTCCAGATTAGCTGGCAGGTCTTTGTTTGGCACAACAAATTCCAACACTGGTGTTCACACCGGTGCAATTACTATCATTCAGCAGGCATAACAGGAAAAACGTTTACTTTTTTGAGCCTGCAGGCATCGTATCCTTAAAATTATTCTGGCTGCAGTATTTGACCAGTTTTTCCAGTCTTCAAGGCCACAGATTGGAATATTTCGTCGGTTCAAGGAACACTTGAAACTTATTGAGACTACCCAATATAGTACAATTGAGACTATTAGTATGTCAGAATTTCTTAGGAATCAATTTTCCCATAAAAATAAACCACGAAAAGATTACCTGGAGCTCATCCAACTGACCATATTTATGATGTGACTCATTTCAGTCCTCCAGGTGCCTATCATTGTGCCAGGTGGATGGCAATATACCGTCTTAAAATCTATTTGTTCCGTAGACAATTTAAACTTACAGCATACGAACTACAATGTCTTCGTCGTATCTGTCTTTTCATTATAATCATTTTTGGGAAAATCTGGCTTAAAGCTCCGAATAGTTCTGATGCTCCATACAATCACCTTTATCTACTCCAAACTCTAGGGTCTTATCTTGTTGTAGACAGAAAAGTAGCAGATATTGAAATTAAAAAAATGAGAAGACATGTGGTATTTGAGCAAAGATTTGATTGGACTTGCATTATTTTTGGACTTGGTTCCAAAGAGTGAGAAAGAGGATATGATTGTTGCTCTGAAAAAATCACCAACGAAAACTGATCTTAGAAGAGTTGATTCAAAACGAATTTTAAAAAACAGAATAATTTCAAGGATACTAGTTGACAACTTTCAGGAAAAGACTTTGTCAGATTTTGTTAGTCAAAGATCAATAAATCTATTCACTGAACCTATTTTTTTTACTTATAATCCAGCTGCATGGGTTGTCTGTCCTGTCTATCTCACTGCCAAGCAAAAAATAGTTGGCATGAGAGTCACCAATAACTGTGCTGAGTGTGCTGTTAAGTTAGCAACAAACTTCAATAATGTTCTAACACTTGATGCAGTTAATATTTCAGATTGTTGAATATCACAGAAAGCTCAGGACCATTTCTAACGAAAAATTTTAAAGCAGAAAAGCAAGTGATCATTCATTACTGGTTTAAAAACTATAATAACACACTTATTAAATGTTATAACATTTATATTTAATCAAATTGAGAGGATAAGAATGTTTACTGTTCTCTTACCATTTATTTTACAATTTTGAATCTCTTGAACAGCCCCTAAAACACATGATTTAAGCTTACAATTTTAAACTTATTTTCCTGACCACAAACCACATCAAATTAGAGGGTAGCCCAATAAAAATTCAAAAACTACTTTTTTTAAATACAATTTTAAAATGATCTAGTATGTATGTGTATGTATACATAATTGTGTGTTTATGTTTGCATATGTATGTATATGTGTGTGTACATGTGTGTTTGTATACATATGTATGTGTACGCATATGTATGTATACATTTGTATGTATATATGTATATGTATACATATATATATATATATATATATATATATATATATATATATATATATATATATATATATATATATATATATATATATATATATATATATATATATATATATAAATATAAATATATATATATATATATTTATATATAAAAATATATATATATATATATATATATATATATATATATATATATAAATTTTTTCCCATTAACTGTTATTTTAAAGAGCGCGTTAATAGGCCTGACTAGAAAATGTTGAAAAACTGCAAAAAAAACATTTTTTTTTAAATGATAGACTGCCTGTCTAAACCAAACCCTCAGTCGATGTAGCAGCACTCCCTTGCAAGTCAGGCTATTTGTCAGTCGATGTAGTAGCTCTCCTATGCGAGTCAGGCTCTTTGTCAGTCGATATAGCAGCACTCCCTTGCGAGTCAGGCACTTTGTCAGTCGATGTAGCAGCACTCCGTTGCGATTCAGGCTATAAGATATAATCGATGTAGCAATACTCCCTTGTAGCATCAGGCTATAAGATAGTCAATGTAGCAACACTTACGCATGTTTTAAAAATGTTTTTTAATAAAGCAAAAAAAAAAAACACCACTAATTAAAAAAAACTTTCTAGTCAATATTATTGCGGTTTTTTTTAAAAAAGAATAGAATTTAATGTACTTCCTCATTAATTTAATTGCTTTGATATTTCGACAACAAAATACAGCTTAAGAGACAAGGTAAAAACATTATTAGTCGAAAGAGACTTTTTTTACCATAATAGTTTCTTTCGACTACACTATAAGGATATATATATATATATATATATATATATATATATATATATATATGGAGCAGCCGTGGCGTAGTGGTAGCGCACTTGCCTCAGAAACAAAGGTTCCGTGGTTCAAACCCCACCTCTCGGCAAGTTTTGCGACATCGGTTAAGAAGGAGGCGTGAACTTCCAATGAAATGCTCATCCGCGGTGATCTGTGATAAGACCGTAAGGACTTCTTAGGGCACCTAAATTAAATTAAAAATATATATATATATAATATATATATATATATATATATAATATATATATATATATATATAATATATATATATATATATATATATATATATATATATATATATATATATATATATATATATATATATATATATATATATATATATATATATATATATATATTCAATTACTCAATTACTTGATCAGAAAAAACATTCCAAAACGAAAGAATCTAAAAGAATACTTAGAGAATTCAAATCTAGATTTAAACCATAGTCATCTAACAAATTAGTGAATTGTTATGTATGTAAATGCCTAGGCTAATCATGTGAATATTACAATCGTTATAAATCAAAGAAAGATATCAATCAACACTAAGACAACGAACTTAAATTAGTTTCACAAAGGTTAAGTCAACTTTGCGAGAATAAGGATTTGAAATAAAAGTTACTTATAAGATTACTGATATGTATTATACTTTTTGGTACACTATTCAATTTTGGATTTTTAAAAGAACTTGACTCATGGATAGCATGGACAGTACTCAATACGCTGTTAGTACTATCATATTTTAAAGCTGTTTTGGAATCAACCTCTTTGAGAGCTAGCACAGAGTTTGGTAAACCTGACTACCAGCTGTATTCAAAAAAGCATATCCTACAAGACAGCATTATAATAGGCAGGTTTTACTGGGTTACATCACCACCTACACGCATTTATCAGAAACTTTTTTTAACTTCGAACGTAATATAAACATATGTGCAAACTGTTTACAACTATAAAAAAACATTTCTTAGCATCAATTATTTTTAATGACTACAAATATGCACAACATTGTTAAGTTATGTCAGTCAGTATATATTTATCGAAAGTAATGAAAAAGATAAAACCATTTAAGAACAAAAGTCAAAATTTCTAATAAATACATATTCAGATACCTTAAAATAAAGCCTAACGCAACGTTCCTTTGACAAATTTCCTGAAGAATTTTTTAAATTTTTCTATTCCTTATTATTTTTTCTAAGAGAAAATATACATATAGATATAGAGAGACAAAAAATAGACTAAAACAAACACAAACTTATGTATATAAACTTGCATGACCACAAATAACAGTCTTATTTTGATTAACTTTTCATATACATAAATAAAATTTTATTCTCATTATTCTTCCTACAAAAAAAAATCCTAATCTATAAATAAGAAAATGAATTGAACTTACTAAAGTACACTTCAGCTCCTCTTAACTGCTCTAAAACATAAAACAATACTTGCTTAAAATATTCTAAAAAGACTAACGACAAAACTGAAACATTTAACTAAAAAAGAAACATTGTGCTAAAAAAATTATTTTATTAGTCATTTAAACTTCTTTTAAAAAATGAAAACATGTGATAAAAATTAGAAAAATAAAAGCAACCAACAAAAAACAAAAGATTATTTAAGTTTTTGTTTTATTTTTTAAAAAATGAACAACATTAATTCTTCATGAAACTAAAAATATACCAGCTCTAATTTGCTTGAAAACCTTACTCGAAAGACTGCTAGGAATATATAACCGCGTTTAGATATCTTAAAAACGAAAGTGAAACGACACTTGTAATAATGATAATATTCATTGCGCTAATTATATTTAGATAAGTGAAAGCTGTAAAAACTGAGAACAAGATGTGCAGTAGTATAAGATATTGTACTATAACAGCTTTTTTAAATTTATGAAAAATTGTTGTTTCTTTTGTAACTTATAACAACACAATATTGTACAAAAATTTAATGTTTTTTCCGGATTAAAAGAGTCACGGCGCAAAAAGCTGTGTTTTTGATGTTTATAAATTTGTATATAAATTAAATCAACTTTAAGCTCACATTGAGTTTTGGTTTGTTTTCAACGTTGATATAGTGTGTTTTTTTCATCATTGATTTGCGTTTCCATTTCAAGCAAAAATCAACTGCTTTCAACCTTAAATTTCATCAATTTTTTAACGTTGTTTATACGCTGATTTTTCTTGCTGGGGATTGTCCCAGCCGGCAAATAAGTTGAAATAACGTAGAACTAACGTGGAAACCTAAAGTTGAAGTTACCTTAATTCAACGTTTAAAAATGAAAGTTTTTTTCAACGTTAATTTATCAACGCTAGATTCAAACGCAATATCAACGTTGATTTGACGCAAAATGTTACAATAACGTTGAATTTACGTTGAGACAAAGTTAATAATGCAGGTATTTTAACGTTAATTTATCAAGGCAAAACCGACTGTAAAAAACATTTTATAGTCACAGACACCGCTGTTAAAAAAATGTGATCACCATCAAAACGTATTATCCATTTCTAATAGTGTTGCTGTACATAATCAAGGTATATTATGGATATTATATTTACTTATAGTTTATACTTAGACTAATTAGAACTTTTTCAGTTAAGTTAAATTAAAATAGCTGGGTATATTTAAAGAAAGAGATAAAAGTTGTTTTATTCATAAGTATATTTAATATTACATATATTTAATTATAATTGAACAAATTTTCACAAATTTCTTCTCTTATTAACCACCTTTTTAAAATGGAGCGAATTTTAGAAAGTCAAACAATATTTTATTAACCGAGGTTTCTTTTGCTCCATTGAATAAAATAGAAGAAGCTGTAAATAAAAAATATATCTTAAAAAAAATTAAAAAGGAAAGATTTGAAAAAAATATAATGAATAGAAAAGTGTTAAAATGTGTACTTTTTACAACGCCATAAAGATTAGTGTTCTTAAAACATATTTTTCCACCTTTGTTCTTCATATCCACAGAGGCCATAAAATTTTTTGAAAACATTCTGAATTTTTAAAAGATGATTTAACCGTTAGATGGTTATTAATAATTTTTTCAAATATTTAATTTAAATAAAACAACCTTTTTTCAAATTAAATTAGTAATCAAAATAATAAACTTCTCTAACATTGAAAGTGATTTTTGGGGTGACAATATCAAATTTTCATAAGTAAAACAGGATTTTAGAAGAGATTTTGCATCTAATTTATAGGATTTTTTTCATTTTTATTTAGGTTTAACGTCCAAGTTTCTTTACTTATGGGGGTTGGACACGGGTCAAAAAATGTTATTTTAAATACCATGCATTTGCTAAAGCAATTTTTTACAATCCTATGCACTTTCAGACGTTAACCAATTTTGCAGACAAAAAATGGGTATTTTGGACATTTATACTTCCATCAAGAAATAGAAAAAGTAAAGTTAAAGAGGAGCTTTGATCAATTTTTTTAATTTTTTAGAGAATATTAGAGGATTTTATAGGTGAACTTTGAAAAAGGATTTCAGAGTGTTAAAAAGGAGCTGTGGTCACCCTGAATATAAATGAGGTAAGAGTCTAATACTGTTCTTGATTACCTCAGCATAATTTTGTGTATTCTATCTTTTCAAGACATTCCAACAATTAATTGTAATTGATTTATCTGTAAAAAAACATAAAGTAAATCTAATATTATGTTTGTGGAGATATATCATATTGAGGAAAACTATTCAAACCACCCAAGTGAAAACCTGACGAAAAATTAATATATATATATATATATATATATATATATATATTATATATATATATATATATATATATATATATATATATATATATATATATATATAAATACAAATATATATATATATATATATATATATATATATATATATATATATATATATATATATATATATGTATATATATATATATATATATATATATATATATATATATGTATATATATATATATATATATATATATATATATATATGTATATATATATATATATATATATATATATATATATATATATATATATATATATATATATATATATATATATGTATATATATATATATATATATATATATATATATATATATATATATATATATATGTGTATATACATATAAAGAAAAGTTTTGGAATATATAACAGATGGAATAAAAAAGTTTTAAATATCTTGTAGGTATACCTTTCACAACACCATATAAATTAGTGCTCTTAAATCATATTTCTCCAACTTTGATATTAAAATTTACGAAGGCCATAAAATTGTTGGAAAATGTTCTAAATTTTAATATATAAGAGAACTAATTTTAATTATGTGAAAACTAATATAATGTTTTTTTCAAATTTTTAAATTGGACTCATTATCAAACAAATTTTTTATTGACAAGTTAATCCTTAAAATTCATGAATAATTATAAGTTATTTTGATTACCTAAGCATTATTTTGTGAATTCTGTCTTTCAAAGGTATTCCACCAATTATTTATAATTGATTCACCTAAAAAAAAAACTTGTAGAGTTAATATTATTGATTAACAATTAAATTATCTTTATACAAATATTTATCATATTCTTTTAAGTTAATGATAAAAATGACTTTATTAAAATCACTTCATTTGTTCTGCTAAAATTTAATAATAACTTTAGTCCTGCTCTACCTTATATCAATGCTTAGATTAATTTAAAAATAGAAAAACAGAATTAAAGCATTTTGTAGCAAGGAAATACATTGATTTACCCATGGTAAAAATTAATTGACAATTTCATAAAAATAAAATAAACCAAAAATTAAACAAAATCCAAGTTTTTTTATTTTATTATCAAACTCATTATCCAATAAATATAATTTAAACAAAAATAAAAAAAAATAAAAAAAAGTTATTTGTTTTTATGTCGTTATAATTCCAAATCAAGATTTCATTCTTCCATTCCAAGCTTTTTTCATTCATAAAATTTGTCATGACATTAAATTGATCCTATATTAGAACAGGCATAGTTTTTTAGCAAAGCTCAAGAAACACATTAGAGAAGAAAAACTTGGATATAAAACTCTCAATTTATCATCTGGTAGTATAACAAGAAAAAAATAATTAGTTCTGATCAGAATAACAAGTTAATACCAGGAATGACATATGGTTATAAAAAAAAGGCCTAACCTCGTCCATAATCTATTATAATTTTATTAACGAAAATAAATTTATGGATATTAAACATTAATTGCCCTAAAACCATTGAAATTATTTTACCAAATAAGAAGCCATTGTTCAAGCCATGCAGTTATAAGTTTTATAAGTTTTGACATAAAGCTGTAAACATAAAATTAAAAAAAGTTTTGAAATTAAAGGGTATCTAACTTTGGTACTTTGTACCCACAACTTTCATTATAAAAAAAATTTTCAAAATAAATTTTGTTAATGAACTGTTTAATAATACACGTTGTAATACAACATACTTTTTTTCTCAATAAAATGATGCTTTAGTAAATAAATTAATGAAATAATGACCTATATCTTCAAGAGACAAAGAACAAATATCCTCTTCGACAAACTTTTGATTGGGTAAACGTGTCTTCTTACCATACACATTAACTTTGCAGAAAAATTGGTCATGAGAACAATCAAAAAATTTTAACATTTTCATGAAGATGCATCAAACCATGCACATTATAAACTAAAAAAGTGTAGCCGAAAAACTCAGATAATTTTTTAAAAAAGTAAATAATAAGTTTTTGTGTTTAATCAAAATTAGATATTCTCTTTTCTTTACTTTCATCTAAAATAATTCTCATTGCATTTGATAGTGTAAGAAAATGTCCAATTGTAATTGAAATTGTCATTGTAATTGAAGGCAACTTGCTGATTTGTTAAGCCTTGTACCCAATTTCATTAAATTTTTCATCAGTTCATAATTCTTGTACAATATAATTTTCATAAATAACTATTCCATTCCAAGCTTCTTTAAATGTACATCTTTCACAAGCACTGTATCCGCTATGACTAATTGTACCTTTAATAAATTCTCTTGCAGGTGCATCACAAATAAATACCCTATAGGGCATTTATTTGGCACAAAATTTAGGATACAAAAAAAATATCCCATAAAACTGAAGTTGCCTGTATTCATTTAAAAAATCAAAAATTCAATCGTCAATATAAGATTGTTTAATTTTTCCATTATATAATCCCAAAATTATAGGGTTAAAATTTACTATTCTACATAAAATAGGCCATATAGGTTCATTGATGTAGACCTAAATCAAGGTAAACCATCAATATTTACATCAATAAGAATTGTTTCATTTTTAAAAATTAAAGAATCTTTGCTTGATACAGAAACAGCTTTTAGTATACCAGTTTCAAGTCAAAAGTAATAGTATAACTTTTACTTTTGTCTTGAAACTGGTATACTATAAGCTGATTTTTTTTTAAATCTTGTAATAGATTATTAAAGAAAATTACAAAAAGTAAAGGAACAAGAACTGATCTTTGAGGTACTACACTTTTTTAAGTTTCCTATTCTAATACAAATTTCCTAAG
>NC_061160.1:60610583-60613083 GCF_022113875.1 Hydra vulgaris
TGATCAATTAGAAGTTCAGCTTTTCGTTGCATTTTCTAAATCAATTTACTCAGTCTTAATGCGTATCGCATATGGGCTTCTCGAGTTCCAGCAATAATCTTTATCACTTATTATAAGTTGACCATATTAAAACATATTTCAAATTAAAGGTCTAAAAAATATCATAAAAACTGTTATTGTGGTTTCGTTTTTCCCGATCATTGACGCACAGTGACTCAGTAGGACAAAAATTTAATAGTTTGACGTAAGTTTTAAATAAATGCTATATTTTGAATTATCAACTTTTTAAGATTTAAATTTGTTAATAAAAAGATTTAAATTTGTTAATAAAAACCTTTCTTACGCGCAGCTTCGACGCACATAATGCGCACGTTAAAGTTGACTTTACGCTTAGAAAATAAATTTTCCTTAAAGTTTTACAATCTTCAATACAAAAATTATGTAGAAACTTGATATTTTTGTCAAAAATTGTTTTTAAAGGATATTGATACATAGAGAAAAAAACTTTACTTTATAACAGTTATTTTATTATTTAAATTACATTTAATTAAACAACTTTATCTAACGTAAAGGTAACAATTTTCCTTGATAACTCTTATGTTTTTAAAGAAAAGATATACTTGATACTTTTGAATCTGGTCTTACTATAAGTTGGTGCATCTGCTTCATTATAGTGTTTACCCTTGATATTTCTGCTGTGTGCTCAAGTCTAGAATTTCTTATTTGTTTATTTAAACTATCAAGAGATTGTCCATAAAATACGCAACGCAAAACTTATTTGAAAAATATAAATACGAGATCATTTTGCTCTTATGGCGGCGGTTTTATACACTCCGCCACAAGAGGCGTGTATAAAACCGCCGCCATTAGCGCAAAATAATAAATTAATTGTTAAAAATAAGAGCAAAATAATAAATTAATTAATAACAAATAATTTATTATTTAATAAAAAAACTATTGAAAAAATAATTTTTAATTTTAGGTTTTATAGTAAAATCTTTGTATTGCCAAGTGCTGAAAAAATAATATTGAAAAAAATAACTAATAACTAATTATTAAAATACTGAATAAACAAAATGAATACCTAAATATGTGGTAATAGTGTAGTGGCGAAGCGCTTGCTTCATAAATGAATATTTTGGAGATTGATCCCGAACACATCCGTGTTAGTAATGATCTTAACTTATTTCATTACTCAGTAGCTTTGTATGTCAAGCATTGTGTTTTTTAGTTAATTAGCTGAGAGAGGGTTGTAACCAGGGATGTGGAGTTGGAGTTGTGACATTTGTAGGAGAGACGGAATCGCTAAACAAAATTGTAACTCCGACTCCAACAGTAAAATTTCTGGGTATTGCACGTGCATATACAAAACATTTAACCTTTAAAAAAATTTTCATATAAATAGCAAAAAAAAATTTTTTGTTTTATCGCGCAATATTTTTTTAAGAATTCTTTTAAAACTTTTTCGGAAATTTTGATATGTATTAGGAGTTAGACTAGTACTCTGAAGGTTTCAACAAATACAGTTGTTAGTCAGTACTTTTCTTTTATGATTACACAACCCCAGTTGTAACAACAATTAAGCATCTTCAACTGTAGGGACCCTCACAGTCATGGGGAGACTGTTATATAGTAAATAATTATACAATATACTATTTTATATAACTATTTACTATATAACTATGCATTATATGAGAAAAAAAATATCCTTATATTAACTTTACAAAGTTTAATAAATGTAATTACTAAAAGCATATTTTAATGTTTAAGAAAAATGCAGAAGTGATAACAATACAAAATCTACAACCTTTGTTTTTTGCTTGTTAAAACAAGTTAAAAAAAAATACAATCATTTGTATAAAAAAATACTATTTAAAAATTAATAAAAGAAACATATTACACAAGTTACAAGAAAGCTTATTAGATAAGTTCTAGTCTAGAATTAGTTATGCAAGAAACTATGAATAACATAAGAAATAAAACAGCTGAAATAAATGTCAAAAAAAAGAAAATCTGCATTTTTATTTAAACTATTAAATTTTTTAATAATGGGTGTTTAAAATACTATTATTGCATTAAATTTGTAATACTGTGTAATACTTAATACGTCAAATATTTTTACTATGTAATATCAAAGTCAAAAAATTTCAAAAGTATAAGTAAAAATATGAGTTTTAGTCAAAATTTTTAGCATACGTGCATCTTATTGAAACGCGCGTACCCCTTATCACACATAAATGCCTTAAAAACACATGGCATAAGCAATGTTATAACATCAAATTGCTTATAACGTTTGTACCTTCTAACATCGTGTGCATTTTCTTCTCGCTTTCTTTATGCTATCTTCTAACACAATTTTTTCGAACTTTTATTTTAAATTATCTTTTTTCTTCACAAAATTACCTTACTCTTGGTCCCTAGAGTGGGTTAAGACGCTCCTTAAAGAGCCAAACGTGTCTTTGTGGGCCTAGGAAATGTGGCCTCTATATGGCAACTAGCC
>NC_061160.1:60618083-60726905 GCF_022113875.1 Hydra vulgaris
AATAGCCTTTGCAATTATGTACGCGTATAGGAAATGATAAAACATTTATATATTATATGCAACTTTACGTAAAAATGTTCTATTTAAAGACAAATGTGAAAGTCCTAATTACCAAAAAGATTATTTAAAAAGCAAATGCAGCACAATCATTGATGATTTCTATGAAGTCAATAAATCAAGTAATGTCTCTCGAAATACGGAGGCTGCAGTCGTGCATGTGATTAAGCAAATTTTTGAGCATTTAAAAACAATGGAATAGAATTTTAATCTGATGGGCAAAAATCTAAGAATTCAAAAACAACAAGCTTACAAGGAAAGTGTATCTGCAGTAAAATAAACTTGAAAAAAAAACAGACTTACTAGTGGAGGAAGTTAACCATCAGGTTGTAAATTCTGAGGTTTCACAAGTAACACAAACTGCATTGGCATTGCAAAACCTGATGGGGAACAAGTTTACACGCAGAGTTTAAGAAACTTAAAAGTTTGTTTTAATAAACGAAAGGCTGTAGTCGTTTGAAAAGCCCGTTAAAAGAACATTATCTGGGATCCAAATGCCATGGTATGAAATTAGAAATTAAAAAAAATTGCTTAGATCTTAAATATCGTTGTATACAAATTTTTGTTAAAAATCTAATTTTTTAATGAAAAAAGTCTACTATGCAGGATATTTTTCAGAAATACATCATTATTTTAAAAAAAATATTAATGGCTTCAGTTCTGCTTCATTACAGAAAACACAACAAAATGTTATTAGATTTTATGTTTTATAATATGGAAGTATATAGAGTAAAACCGGGTCAAATCGCACACCATATCATTCTGCACACTGATCGAAATTATCCAATAAAAACTAAACGGATATAGCTATGGAAAAAAAAACAGATTCATATACAAAACTATCTCCTCTATTCGAATTGATAAAATTATATGCCGATTCAACTCCAATTTTTTCTTTTTTTTATACAAATTGAATGGCTAGTCAAAATTTTTATTTTTCTGTCGTTGCGAACAAAATAACACTTGAACCGAAACTGATATTTAAATAATTTTAGCAATCTTGTTGCAAATTTCATTTTAATTCTAATAGTAAAATTTTTATACAGCCAGAACAAAAAGTTAAATAAAATATCAAAAAAGTAAAACAAACTCTTTTTTCTGATATAATTTCCTCGACTGCAGTGACCCTTGCGGCCTTGGGGAGGTGAACAACATTTTAAAATTTTCAATTAAAAAAACAAACAAACAAAAAAAAAAACCGCGCACTCGATTAATTACTTAATTTAGTTTTTCTTAAGTGACTAAGCGCCTATCTTTATCTTATTATTTTAGTGCTAATTCCGGTTTAATAAAAAATGAACTATAATATTATTTGTTTATCATTATCTTTTACTCATTAAAAACCAACTATTACTGAGAAAAGCTGCATTCAAACATGGTGTTCCAGTCTCAACGCTCAAAGATTGCAAAAAAAAATAATAGCAAAGGCTTCCATGGCTCAGGTACAACAATTGTACTCTCAAATGAAACACAAGATTGATGTTGCGTGCGTCTCAATTACTTAGTGACTGAGGTTATGGTTGAACCCGAAATGAAATCCTAGAATTTGTATGTGGCTACCTTAAAAGTGAAGATCAATTGCACTTATTCAAAAATGGCAAGTCTGGTAAAGACTGGTTTTATGTCTTTGTGAAGAGATGGTCAAAAAAAATTTAACAAGACAAGCGGATAACTTAGTATTTAAAAGAACCGCTTCTTGTTTGTCAGAAATAATCGATCGTTATTTTGAATGCGTCGCCAAGCAATATCAACAGACTGATATAACTTATGGGTCGCATATTTGGAACTGTGATGAAACAGGTTGTTCGGGTGATCAAGGCAAAGCAACCGTAGTGTGTCAAAATAGGACAAGACGTTCATTAAAACTAACTGGCAATTACTGCAACGCCGATGGGCATTTTGCACCACCATTACCACCACAGATACACAAAGCCAAAAAAAACTTTCGTCCTGACTGGTTAAGGGGTGGTCCAGTTGGCACCAAATAATCAATTTCAAAATCAGGTTGGATGGAACACGATACGTTTATTGAATGGCTGAAAAAAGTAATTATATCCAAATCTGAGAAAATTGGTGGTAATCATATTTTAGTATTAGATGGGCATACAACTCACATAACTTTAAAAGCGGTATTGCTGTGCAAAAAACACAAAATAATCTTGACTTGTCTCCCAGAGCATTTTTCACATATTCTACAACCATTGGATAGTGAAGTCTATTTTAATGTCAAACAAACATAGTAAAAAAAAAGACTGAATATGTAAGAATTTAGATAAACAGAATTTTCAACCATTGCTCAAACTGCTGTTTGAAGTTTTTTTGCGAGAGTGGTAAATGTTTTACATGTATGCATGCAATCGCTGGTTTTCAAACACTGGTTTATTGCCACTAGATAAAAACAGCATAAATTGTAAGGCATTAGCAATCACACAAATGTTTAATCCACCTTCATTAACTTTAGCAGCCTCTACTACACCTACACTATCTTGCTTAAATACAGTTTTATCATATTCAGCAGCCGCCGCAGCACCTACTTTAACTACACACCAATCACCATATTTCTTAACTACACCAGCTTCAAGATTTGATAGGAATCAAGCATGTGCTGATCGTTGCAAAAACAGTATCGAGATAGAGTTGAAGCAGTTTTTTCAAGAAAGAAATCTATCGCATATTAAGAAATCAAAGCTGTGCAACATGTCAAAACTTGGCGGAAAATTAATTACTTAAGAAAATGTGATCGAGTTCCTCAAACAAAAAGATGAAGAAAAAGCAACAATGGAAACCACGAAAGTTGCTGAACATAACGCAAAGCGTTGATTCTCTATGCCAGGGACTTAAATGCTTGAGCATAGCAATGCTGAGAATTCTCAGCAAAGCAATTATAAAAAACAAATATCAGCAGCCAAACGAATAAAAATTAAAAAATATAAAAGTTGTAGAGTACAGTTAAACACAGAAATATTGAAATGCGAGAATTCGAGTGCCGGGAATGTGCAAAGAAACATGTTTACCAAACAAATATGTAGTTGAAACAAAGATTTTTGTTGCAAAAAATGTAAAAATTTTAATATAGTTTCTTAAATATAAGTTGTGTTAAAAAAAATAAAAAAGTTAAAAAAAATTAAGCTAAAATTTAAAACATTCAATGTTTTTTCAAGTGTGCTGTTCTATCAGAATGTTGCCTATTAGTAAAGTAAAGTATGGAACGAATTCGTTTTTAAATTTTTTCTAATTTTTTTAGAATAAATAGTTCGAAAAAAAAAGATTGTTTTTGTTTGTGACACACGTGAGTTAAATTTGATCGCAAGCGTCATTCTATTTAAATATACTTTAAAATTATACTAAGTTAGTGCGTTTTAAGCTATTTTTCTTGACCTAAAATAGTAATTTTTGTATTGTAAACTTCCCAACCAATTCCAAATTATTATTTAGGTCTTTAAGAGTTCATAGAAAAAAAATTGGTATTTTATGTCAATGTTTAAGGTCCCCGCTTTTTGGTTAAAAAAGTTGCGGTTTTGGGGCACAAATTGTATAAGCGGGATCTTTAAAAATGGCTTTTAAAATTTTTTTTTAGCGTATAATCATTTTTATCCAACCGGTCAACTAATCCAGGTGGTTGGGATTTAGTTTAAAAAAATTGTTAAAAAATGACGCACCCTTATACACATACGTATATAATCATTAAGGTGACGTTATATCACGTCAGTCGCATGCATGGCTACAAAACCTTACTTCTATTGCGTTTTTTTAAAAATTAAGCTTATTGTGATTCACTATTTGCGTTTCTTTGTTTAATGATTTCATTTAAATGGCGAGGAAATATACATAAACAAAATCTTACTTATAAATGATATAAACTACTTTGCCTGAATTTTGTACTTTTTACTAGACTTCTGTCCAACATCTTTTAATTTGATTTGTAACGCTTACCCTCATTATAATCTTTTCTCTTTCTTCTCGGAGGCTCCTATGGCCTATTGTGTTCCATAAAGTAACTGGTTTTCGAGGCCGGTTGCGAATTATAAATGACCCTGACCCTAATCCTAACCCTAAACCTGAAATCCACCACTTATCAACACTATGAATTGATACTCCTACGTTATTACTATGGTTATTCGTCTTGGGGGTGGTTTTAGTTGCTGTTCTAATGCTCTGATCCTTATGTGAAGTGTCGGTTAAGATCTGGCTGCAAATGAATTTTACTACAAGCGGCTTTCCTAGCATCGATTGATACGAGTAAAAGATTATTTAGCTTGTTTGCTTCGCTGATATTAGATTACTGTGTTTAGGTACGTCGAAATCCGCGTCAGGGTTAGGGTTTTTACTTTTTAACTGTCTTATATGGCTTTATCAATTTTATTAAAGCTTAATAACTACTTCAAAAATATTGAGTAAAATCCAATTGCTTTTATTATTTACCTGATCTATACAAAAATTAATGAAATAAAACTAATAATTTAACGTTAAATGTATTCCGGACATTTTAAAAAATTTGTATAAATATGGACTGGAGGTATGCTGAAATAAACATGTTGATTCACGTTAGCTGTTAAAGTAAATCGATATATTCCTTTATTGTTTTTTTCAAACAAGTTTATGCTGGATTACTTATTTAAAAAAAGGTTGGTTTGATAATAATCTTTATCATAATAATATAGGATCCGTATGCAGGGCTAAGCCCCTTTTTGGAATTGTGATATATTTTTTAACTTATAGTTTTTCTGGATATCCAACTTCTATGCCGACAAGTTTGGGTGTAATATTTTAGATATTTTAAAAATATTTAAAAAGTATATTAATAACATTAAAAAGTTTAGGTGCGGTAGTGACATATTTTTAAGCTCTTCACACAAAAAAAAAAAAGAAACGACTCAGCTTAAAGCAAAATTAAGAGTAGAATATAATCCTAATATTTACTTAAACCATTTTACGGAAAATAAAAATTTGACATTGATATTCTGTGCCTATAATTCAAGTCATTTTTAACTACAACATGGTTGTGATTTGCGCATTCAATGTCTGAACATTGCAAAAGAAATGGTTAACTTTATCTTTAATGAAGCTAAAAGTTCTCTTAAACTAAGAAGCCAAGAAAAACAAAAATGAGCTAAACTAAAAAAGTGTATAATTAATTTATATTTCAATAGAGATAGTAAACAAAGATCAAATTGTTAGTAATGATTTATTAACTACTAACCCGTATTACGGATTGCTTTCTGTATAAATAAAGTTATATTTTATTAGAGAAAGTAAATAAATATCAAATTGTTAGTAATGATTTATTTACTTCTAACTGTATTACGGGTTGCTTACTGCTAGTAACAGTAATAATAGTAATGATAACAATGATAATTGCAAAATATTATAAGTAAATAGCTTTAATAATAACAGTAAAAATGATACTTTTGTTAATAGTAACAAATGAATACAACAATAAATCGTATTAAAAGTAATATGTGTTCTAAAATTTGTTGAAAATTACGAGCATTAGATTCTGCCTAAAAATTTAGAAAAATGTTTGAGCAAGTAATTTTAAATACGAAATATTGTTTTCATATACATAACTAAAAACCTGAATAATTGTTATTGAATTATAATAATAAAAAAAATGTGTATTATATATAAAAATATTTATTATTGTATTATAATAATAATAAAAATGTGTATTAATAATAAACATTTTTATTTACAAATTATAGTACGGTTGATGTCGGGTTTTAACCTAATTGTTTTATAACAAAATATATAGTTATAGGTTGTGTATTTTGAACAACTAGCTTGCTACTATTTCGAAGAAAAGAGAAAATTAAATAAGTACAATAACAATATATATTCTGAAATAATAGTTTACATTTCATGGTAGTTTACTAATAGTACGAGTACTAATCAAAGGTAAACACCAATTAAATAATAATAGCAATCATATAATAATAATAATGATAAAAGCAATAATAATAATAGCAATAATAATAATTAGTAATAATAATAGCAATAATAGCAATTCTAATAATAATAATAATAATAATAATAATAATTATAATAGCAATAATAACAATAATAATAATGTAAATTAAACGAAGACGAATATAATAATACCAATAATACTATTAAATATAATAATGACAATAACAATGATTATATCAGTAATTATAATAACAAAAGCAATAATAGTAATAATAATAATAGTCATGAAGTTAACAACAATAGTAACAACAATAATAATATTAACAAATATCACATTCATATATTAAACAATTCCAATAAGTAATAATGGCGGTAATAAAAATGCAAATAAAATGTAAGTAATATTAACATCACATATAATAATAATAATAATAACAATAGTAATAATAATCTATTATAAGCCTAAGATTTTAATTTGCGTATTTTTCTATCAAAAAGTCAAAAAGACGGGTTTTAAATTGTGAAAAAGTGTTGAGGGATTGAAAATGAAAAGGTAAATTATTCCATGATTTTACGCATTGGTTTGAAATAGAATTATCACCGTATTTTACCGAACAGCGATTTGGGATAGATAATTTAAAGTTACTCAAATATCGAAGGTAATAACGAGAACTTTTTTTAGTGGTACAAAAATTGGAGAATGACGGAGGGAGGGTTACTTGTTTATGATTCCAGACAAATAGACAATTTAATAGATAAACAAGATCACATAATTTGAGTATTTTTGATAGAAAGTAAAGGATGTCAGAGTTAGAATGATACTGTTGTAAGAATATTATTTTTAAAGCTTTGTTTTGTAGGTTACATAACCTTAAAAAAGCATTAGACTTGCATTGTCCCCAAATCTGACAAGCGTATCTAAGATGAGATCCAAAAATTGCATGGTATATATTAAGTAGTGTTTCATAATTGACATAGTGGCGAATTTTGGCTAGCATCCCATTTGATCTACACAATTTTACTGCTAAGTTTTTAAGATGAGAGGAAAAGGATAGATCTGAGTCAATTTGGATTCCAAGATATTTTAATGAAAGTAAGGGAAAAATTTTTTGTCCACTTAGTCTAAAATTTAGGTTTTTACACATTTTAGATTGATTAGATTTGAAAATAATGAGTTCAGTTTTGTTGGTATTAAGACTTAATTTGTTAGAGCGCAGCCATTGAAGAAGGCTAGATAAATCATGGTTAATATGTTTGTTAATTTTTTTTAATGATTTGTTAGTTATGAGTAAGTTGGTGTCGTCAGCAAAATGGTAAGCCGTTGAAAATTTTAGAGAGATATTAAGATCATTTATAAAAATAAGGAAAATCAGTGGTCCTAATACAGAACCTTGGGGTACACGAGTGGAGCATTTTATTGGAAAAGATTTGGCATCATTAATGGAGACAAATTGCGATCTATTAAAAAGATATGATGAAAACCATTGGAGAGTGTTACCTCGAACACCGTAGTGTTCCAATTTTTTTAAGAGGATGGAGTGATCAACAGAATCAAAGGCTTTCTCTAAGTCAAGAAACACTCCACATGCAAAAAGCTTATTGTCAAGAGCATTTCTAATAGTTTCAGTTATTTTAATAAGTGCATGAGTCGTGGAGTGTTTGTTACGAAACCCATACTGATGTTTGTAAAGACATTGGTTTTTGTCAAGAAAGCTATAAAGTCTGTTGTACATGGCTTTTTCAAATATTTTACTAATGTTAGATAGAAGAGAAATCGGTCGATAGTTTCTGTGATCCATTAGAGAACCCTTTTTATGGATAGGAATAACTTTGGCTATCTTAAAAACATCTGGAAAAAGACCTTTATTAAAAGAATTATTTAATATGGTACAGAGAGGCTTGCAAATAACATGAGAAGTAAGTTTAAGAAGGTGTGTGGGAATACTATTTGATTCAAAACTTTTACCATTTTGTAAACTATTTTTTATTAAAATAGATACCTCATTTTCAGTCACTGGATTAAGAAAGAAAGAATTCGAATTAGCATTTTTTAAATAGTCAGAGAAGATACTTTTAGAAGAAATCATTTTACTTTTGGGTGGGTGTTGTATTGTTTCATAGTATTTGTTAAAAATGTTAGCAACAGCCATACTGTCAGAGATAGTGTAACCGTTAGACTTAAGAGTGTAAGATTTAATTGGTGTAGAGGGTTTGATATTAATAATTTCTTTTATTCCTTTCCATGTATTCTTTATATTGTTAAAGTTTTTGTTAAAGAAGGAGATGTAGTATGACTTTTTGGAATTCTTAATAAATTGCTAATTTTATTCCTGTACAATTTAAATTTATCAAATAGTTGACTGTTGCAATTTTTAGATTTTATATACTTTTTGTAGAGCTTATTTTTAATTGTAATTGACTTCAGAACTCCATTAGTAATCCAAGGTTTAGATTTGAGTTTAACTTGGTTTTTGGTTAGTTTTTTGTACGGGGCATGACGATCAAGAATTGTGTTGAATGTTTTTAAAAAGAAGTTCATTGATTCATTGACATTATCACCATTTCTGATATAAAACTTCCAGTCAATATTAGAAATATCCTGAATAAATTCATTATCATTGAAATTCTTAAATGATCGTTTAGTTGTTATGGATTTTTTTCTTTTGAAAGGAGTACTAGGAATGCAAACAAACTGTGCCATGTGATCTGAAATTGATATTGTTACGTTACCAGAAATAAGATTAGGAATTTGAAAATTTAAGAAGATGTTATCAATAATTGTTTTAGAATTACAGGTTACTCGCGTTGGTTGAATTATTGTTGGGTAAAAAGAATAAGAGCAAAGTGAGTCAAGGTAATCAGATATAATAAGGGATTCATTGTAGTTTAGTAAGTCCATGTTAAAGTCACCCATTAACATAACCTGTTTATTTTCATAACTAAGATTTTCAAGTAAAGGATTAAAATAATCAGATATTAATTCCTTTGGGTTCATTGAAGGATGCCGGTATATGCAGCCGACAATGATATTTTTCTTAAAAGGATTAACAATTTCAATAAAGATAGATTCTAGAAATTTTGGGGCATATACTATGAGATCTCTTCTGACATTGTAGTTTAGATCGGATTTTAAGTATAGAAGAGCACCTCCTTTTTTAGCTTCAGTAGAGCATTGTTCGATGTTATAACCATTTATATTAATGTCAGTTATATTGGGATCGTTAATATACAATTTAGACTCCGAAATTCTAAATACTGTTGGAAAAATGGTAAGTGAACTTATGAGACTGAGAAGTTCATCATTATGAAAGTGCAAAGAACCAATGTTTAGATGAAGGTACAATTCAGAATTTGATTTTAAAGTTTTATTGAGATCAAGAATATCGTAGTATTTGCAGTTGAAATAAGTATTAGAGATTTTATTTATATCCTTAAAAAAGTTGTAAAATTGTAATGGACTTTCTAAAGAATTTAAGGTACTAGTTGGTCGAGTCTGACATGATACAGTTAAAGAAAATTCTAAGTCCGAAAGTGTGCTAAATGGCATATTCTTAATTATGCAATCACTACAATACCAGTCAGAAGTGTCTTTGACAAGAAGGTTATACGAAAATTTGTTGATTGAATTGCACTTAGCATGAACCCAAGAAGAACAACAATCACATAAAATGCCTCTTTGATGATTGGCCACTGCTTTATTGCAGAACTTACAATGGTACTTAATTGCCATGTAAAAATATAAGTTAAAAACAAAGCAATAACATATAAAGTATGGCATAAATCAATATTAAATAAATATAGTATAATTTAAAAATAAAGGATATAATAATTAACCAGTAATCATAAAAAGTATATAGTATTAAGAATTTTAAATAGTTAATTTAATAATTAATAATATAATAGCAGATAATATATGTGTAATAAATAAATAACAATTAAAGATATAACAACTAAAAAAAAACAAACAAAAAAAAACATCAAAAAAAAAATTATTAACTATATTAACGAAAATATTAATAAAATACAAGAAAAATAATAATATAATAAAAGAATATTATTTAAAATATAATAATATAATTCAAGAAAATTAATAATAATAAAATTAGAAACACAAAAAATTATAGTATATTATTACAAATAAATCGTTAAAAAAAAGTATAAAACAACCAATCTTCTTATTCTTTGTTTGTAATTTTCTTTATTTTTCCTTCTTCTTTTCTTCTTTTGTTTCTTTTTATTGGTTAACTTTTTCTTTCTCTCGTTTAAAAGTGTTGCGTTTGAGTCCGAATAATTGATGTTTACATAAAGACCATCTAGTTAGATAAAATCTAGTTACACTTAGACCATTAAAATCTAGTCAAAGCATTAACTTTAAGACATTACGTAAGACGAAAAAAGGAATTAAAACATGTTTCAACTTTAAAATTTGTCATATACATCATTATCAAATACACACAGTAAAACATTACTAAGGATGAAAAAAGGAACTATAATGTATTTCAATTTTTCATATAAAGGATTATCTAACTTGATAATCCTTTATAATATAAAGGATTATCTAATGAGATAATACACATATACATAATGTATTTCAATTTTCTATATAAATTATATGACAAATTGAAATACATTATGTATATGTATGTATATGTAATAAAGGCTCACTGTGTGTATTAGCTAATTCACATGTTAGGCCTTTGTTATGTATACAGACATACAGTTGTAAAAGTCATTATAAAGACCATCCAAACCAGATTAGATTCCTCGCAGGTTCCGGTTTAAAATAACAATTGAAGAAATTTTAAATGTAGATGATGGCGGCTGAAGAAGTTAATACAGCATTATAAATGGTTTCATATTAAGGCTTCTGTTCTCCAGTATTTATTTTATATTTTATTTTTTGTAAATTTTTTTTTAACAAGTGTAATATTTTTTTTGTTACAGAGATTTAATAGTATGAGTGTTTTGTTTTAAAGTTGGTTTGAGGTGAATAACTTGTAACAACAAACTATGGAAATAATTAACTGCACTGCCCTTGGCCTCTATTTGAATCAGGCTATGATTATCGTATGCATATATTGATTTATATATCATAATTGTATATTGAATCATCTATTATTGTTTTTCCTAGTGTTTGTAAGTTATATACAAGATATGGTGCTCTTCATGGTATGTGCTAAATAGTATTATTATTATACTATAATATTAATACTATATTATGAGATTATGTTTATATGACTATATTAATATCATTATTGCCTAGTGTTGGTTAGTTACATGCAAGATATTGCACTTTTCGTGGTATGTGCTTAATAATATTATTGTTATATTATTATTATTATTTTTTTTCATCATGATGTTTTGCTTGGTTAGGCATTTTAGAAATATTGATTGTTTTTTTGCTTTTACTTAAATTTTGCAAACAAGTGCTCTAGCATTCAGTCCTTTCTGAAATTTTTTAAATAAATAAAGCATGCATATAACTCATGTAAAAATGTAAATAACATTACACTCTATTTGCAACCTTTTGACATTGACAAAATATAGTAAATTCTTGCCTTAAAAAAAGCTTTTTATTTGCTATGAAATCACAAAAAACTTCAAAAAAAGGCTTCAAGTTCAAATCAAGTTTTCTTCCTGACAGGCAGGTGACAAAAGATTCAAAAATCACTTCTAATACACTCCTATTTATCCCCACTATCATACCTCAAAAGGATTTTCTAAGGTCAAGATGTTCATTTAAGATGTCATTTCGTGACACTGTGGAGCGTTATACTGAACGTAAATAATGATCTATTTACCAAAAATAAACACGTATTACATCAGAATTCTATTTAAGTTAATAATTTGACTGTTGCTATTTTTCTTGGTGCAAGAAATAGCATTTTAAAGCAGCTCTGAGATTTGGTTTTTAATGTTTATAAAAAGTTGATTTTGTAATTTATTCTGAAGTTGATTCCAGTCCATTATTACATACTTTGTAAAGATTTTAATTATAGAATATTTCAGGTTTGAAAACTTAACTATCATCAATAATTCGATAAATATTTACATAACAATTAAATAACAACTTATATATTCATTTAATTATTTATTCTAAATAAATTTACACAAACAAATATATTGTTCTTTTCTTTTTGCATCTTTCTTTTAACTTTTAAATACAATATCAAAAATATAATTTTAATATGGTTTAAAATTCAAATAACAAAAATTAGAATTTAATCACAACAAACTACAACAAAATGTATCACCTGTCCTGTAAAATAGAAATCTTCGTGCACGTGAACACATTTTTTTCTTTCTCGTACAAAATACATGCTTGGCGGAAACATCTAACTGGCTTGCAGATATCGCATTTAATCTATTAATGCCATTAAAGGATTTAATCAAACTATTTTTTACTAAATGGTAATAAAATTCGTCACAAGTAATAAAATGTCATACCCATTTATCAATCTTTTGATTTTGATTCTTTTAATTCTTTCGAAATAGCGACAAATTCGACACATTGTTTCATTCCAATTTTCTTGACCTATAACAAAACATTTAACAATTTGGAATTTTTATGAGAAATTCAAATTTAGTTGAAAAAATATTAAGAAATTCGTAAACAAACATCCCCTATCCAACAAAAACTGTACCACATCTTTTCGATATTTGTTTGATTCTTCTAGTGAAAAAGATTGCACCAAATCTTCCTCATTTTTAAAGTTCTCAGCAAACTACAATTTTTTTAAATTTCTGTATCTTTTCCTGAAGTTGAAAAAAATGTGTTAAATTTCATATACATATATATATGTAAAATATATATCTTTATATATATGTATATGTATATATATATATATATATATATATATATATATATATATATATATATATATATATATATATATATATATATATATATATACATATATATAAATATGCATATATATATATTCATATATTATATATATATATATATATATATATATATATATATATATATATATATATATATATATATATATATATATACCCAGCTTACATTGACAGACGGGTACCGTATGGTTTTTGTCTGGGCTTACGGGAACGGGATTTTGACGGTAAGTGTGTTGGTTTCCAGACGGGTCCCATATGGTAATAAAATCAAGCATATTTGCTCGTTAGGGTTTTATCTAGTTTTTATCAGGGCCGATAACCTAGGGATTTGACGGGTTTCCCAAAAGTTCCCAAAAGGTTTAAAAAAAATCATAACAAAACTTACTCGATGGCTGCCATTTTTAATTCGTATTGTGCGTGAAATAAGATTAAAAATTAAACTTTTATGCATTTCATTTTTTGAATACATTATATTTACATTGTAATTAAAAAGAATTTTTTTTTGATGTGTTTTGTCACTGTAAAACTCAGTTAAAAAGACGTTGTTTTAAAATTTCATTTATTTATTATCATTATAAAAGAATTTTTATATATACATATATATATATATAAAAATATATATATACATATATACTATTTTTTAAATGAATTTACAAAGTTCAACATAATTGTTAAACATATTTTCCAGAGACTATTAAACATGTAGTAAATGTTCCATTGAGACACTGTATGCATTTTTAAAATGATCAAAATATAAAGTTTTGTTTCTGCTAGTCACTAGCAGAAACAAACTTTATATTTTGATCATATTAAAAATGCAAACAGTGCAAACTAGCAGCTAGTGATATAATTAGATAATAAATGGTTTGAGTTTAATCAAAATATTAGTTTAGTCAGAAACATTTAAAAAGAGCAAACAGACGAATAGAATGTAATGGATAGGTTATATTTAGGGAATTAAAAGCTTTTAAATCGTTTTTATAGATCCACTCTTTTCCATTAATTTTTCTATATTTTATGCAAGCAAAATGACTTATGTTAACGAAGTTTACTCACCGTCAGATATAAATAAAGATATAATTTGATGTATAAATGCAAAAATATAGCTTTATTGTTATGCATCAACCTCATTTTTTAATCATTGATATTTTTTGACTTCGATTTAAAAATGTACACTTGCAATATATGACTGAATCAGTGCTTAAAATTAGTGAAATACGTAGAAGAATTATCTTGCCACACCACTCTCCTTTCTAAGCACAACATTCACATTAGTTATAACCGTTGTGTCCTTTAATACACTTTACAAATGCTCTAGCTGGTGCATCACATATGATAACAGCAAGATTGATTTTAAACTCAATATTTTTATAGATAAACCATCTTTTGCAAGAACTTTAAAATCTACCAAAAAATTATGTAGACAATTAGGGTGACCTGCTATTCTCATTAACTGAGTTTTTTTACTCTTTTTTCACAAACTCTACTATTTTCAAATCCTGTACTCTGAAAGTACTCATTTGTATAATTTTGTACTCATTTGTGTTTCTAAAACATTTTTTTTTATATTATTTAATTTCAATTTTATTAATTAAATATTTAAAATTATTTTAACAGTGATTTGAATTTCATACGCACATATTGCTAGCCGTTTCCAGCACGTCAGAGGACAGGGCAAACACCAGAAACAAGTTTGAAAGTGATTTAAATTTTTAACGCACATATGGCTGCCATATTCAACACAATTGAGAGGCCGTATTATGAACTTGGAGAGATAGATAGATACTACAGACCTTTTTTTCTAACAATGTCAAAATTACATTTGTGAAAAGAGATGGATCATTTGCATATGTAATCCCCAGGCTGATCTTTGATGTGCACTATGTACGGCATGTTTGACAGTCTTGACGCATGCGTAGTATGTACAGCAAAGTTTTATCATCCATTTATTTAATTAAATAAAAGAATAAAAAAAACCTTACTGAACATACTACGCATGCGCTTATGGTTAATTAACCATAAAATCAAAAATTGCAAACTTAATTATTATTTACAAATTGATGTTCGGTGTCACTCATATTAAAAACAAGTCAATGGAGCGACACCTTCAAAAAATAAACAAATAAAATAAAAAATAATAAGAAAGAAAGAAAACTACATTAATACAAGTAATAAAAAAAGAAGTATAAGGAACAATACTATTTAAAAAGTTGGAATTAACACATAAATGTAAAAGAGTAACGCTAAGAAAAATGAAAAAAAAAAGAGAAAATGAACGGATGAGATAAGATGAGTGAGAAAATATGTAAGAAAAAACAAAAACTTAATCACATAAGTTCAGAAGGATAAAGTGACAGAAAACAATTTAATAATAATATAAAAAAACAAATTATAGAGGCAAATTTAAATAAAAAAGTGTATACATACACTATTATATACAATAATAAAGGCTATATTAAAGCCTATAAACTGACCGCTTTGGAAGATTCCAATCCCGGAAAAAAAAAATTTTTTTAAAAGAAGTTAAAAATTTTTATAAAATTTGCAATGAATATATCGAAGAATGGATAATGAACTTTAGAGCATTGAATTGTTTTAAATGGACCCTTATAAACAGTAAAATTTAATGAAAAAATGTTTCTTCAGCAGTCGAATTTGTAATAAAGGAAGTAAAATATATTGTTATTAATGACAATTTTCATTTTGAAGAAATTGGAAGAGTAAATTTATTTTTAAATGAATAAAAATTGAAGAAATGGAGCAATGAGAAAATAGAACTTGAAAAAAGATAGGTAGAAATCTTTCGGCATTCTAGAGTAGAACATATTCCACATAAAAATTTAAAAGTTTTAACAGAAATTTCTTTTTGTAGTCCAGGCACTAATGCTGCTGTTGAAAAGGTATTTTCACTAAGGAATGATTATTGGAGCAGTGAGAAGTTGCAACTTTCTGTAAAAACATTATATGCCGTTTTAACAGTCAAATTTAATATAAAATTTAATATGTTCGGATGCAGCTACATTATTAGACGAACATCCTCATCTAGCAAAAAAAATCCACTCTGACGAAAAATACGTTTTAAAAAAAAAAAAAGTTTTTTATGGTTTTATCTTCCTTTTTTTTTTACCTATGAAATACTTGCAAAATGTACTCTTTTTGAACAAAAAATTTTTGGTCCCCTTAAGATAATTAAAAATGGAATTAGATTTTTGGGCTCTGATGGCAACATTTATAAATAGCAACAACTTTTGTCAAATTTTACTTAAAATTTACATGTATGTTTTGTATTTTGTCACTATTTTAGATTTTCATTGAATAAATTCTTATATAAAAATATATTTTATCTAAAATATTTATTGAGTATTATTTTTTTTATTCATCAGCTATCAAGATGATTAAACTGGCTTGATCACTTTCAGCATTAATCTGAAGCTAATGAGTTTATAGCTGAAGCTGAAATATCAGCAACCCCTACTTTATAGACAACATAGTTAATGTGATGTATATACATTATAATAATAAATGTTGTTTTTTTTTATACTCAAATACTTATTTTTTTATTTTATGAGACATTTAAAAAAAAATTTTTAAACACATGTTTTTTTATAATATTTAATACTTAGGAAATACTGACTTTTGCCGAATTTTCTTTAGACAAAAATAATATTTACTTACATTACTCTAATCGAGGTTATAAAAAACGGTAATATTTACTCAAGTTATTATATTTGTCCCCCAAAGTTAATGTAGCTCTATTATACATGAGTCTCTCACTAATTCTAATAATAAAAAGTTATTGCTATTATTACTATAATTATATTTACTAACCTGTTATTATTAATATTTATCAAAAACACATTCTGGTTGTTGAAGTCACTTTTACTCATATCAATATGCAAATATTGTCAACAGTCAGAATGCACCATGCAGGAATATTCTTTAACATGCTGCAAAATACAAGATATACATAAGATACATATCATATAAGACCTATTGCCTGGAACTTAACATTTTATATTGTTTAACTTACTGTAACTCAATTATAATAAATAAGCATATGGCTATAATCTATATAATAAGTAACATCTTTTTTTAGTTATTGTTATTTATGTAAAAGTTATTAAGTTAAATTAAAGTTTTATAACTAAAGTTTGAATGCAAAAGTTTATATCAATAAAAATTTTTATCAGTGTTATAAACATAATTATTATTTTACAAGTTTTTACAAGTATAGGTATTGTAAGTATAAGTTATTATATGTATATTATGTCATTAAAAGCATTCTAAACATCTTAGTGGTGTGTTAAATTAAATTAAATTTTGACATGGTGACAAAGTTACCTTTAGACTTAATGCATCTAGTATGCCTAGGGGTGATGCGAAGATTTCTCAACTTATGGTTGAATTGCCCAAATGTTGTAAATTGTCTCAGATTACAGTCAATACTTTTTCTGGCGGATTGTTCCAGATACGTCATTACATTCCAAGAAATTTTTATAGAAAATCAAGGTCTTAATTAGATATTAAAAATTGGAAAACAACTGAGCTTAGACTATTTATAGTAAACACTGGACCAGTTGTTTAAAGGGAATGGTTTAGCCAAAAATGTATTCAATTTTTTAGATTTTTCATTTGTAGTTCTACTTTCATAATGTTTCATTTTGTTGAAAAAATATGTTAATTTTGCTTTTCAGTTACTTATCTTTTTATGTGAACTTTATCATAAGGATTAACTAGTGTACATTGTCCATTCATTAGCACATATAGGAAATAATACAGTTAAATTTTAGGTACTTGAAAGATGTCTCTCTTTCAAATACAAAACTTTTTCAGGTCAATTAAAAAATTTTTGTCTAGGGGTCTCATTTGCAAATTTAGGGGCCCTTTGACAATTGTAAGGATTATTTTTTTTTTAGGATTTTTATTTAGATTTTGTTTATCTATTAGAAAAGTTTTTAGGAATTTTGGGGCCCTTATGACAGATTTTTTTTCAGAATGGGGGGCTTGTATCTAGTAGCCATGGCACTGTATATAAGGTATGTACAATATATATCAAATTATATACAATATAAATAAAAAAATATATTTATTTAATAATTTTATATAATTTATTTATCAGTAAATAAAGGAATGTTATCAATTTATTATATGAATCATAAGCATGTGCTTATCTATTACAAGTACCTTTGATGGTAAAAATTACATTTTTTATATGAAGAGAGTTTTGAGAAATTGTAAGAGTTTTATAACATATTAAAGTTAAAGTATGTGTTACTAATAAAATTTAAAACTAACAGTTAAACTTAATTTTTTACAGCTCAAATTGAAACGAGATATTGTGTAAAGAGGTTTTCAAAGAAGTTGTTTTAACAACAATGGAAAAGTTTCCGATTCCCGAGATAAACGTGAAAGCATTTGAAACATGATTAAAGAATCGTTCAAAAGTTTGCTTAATTTTGATAGTGTAATTTTAATTACTTTTTTTTTTGAAATAAACCAATCAATATATATGTAAATTTGCTTTTTCTGTAAATTTTAATCTTGCAAAACTACAAACGTAGTTTTGCAAGATTTGCAATGGGTAAACCTTGTGGGACCCTCACGGGATACCCGGCGGGTATACCCATATGGGCCCCAGAAGAAAACCGCGGCCATGATCCGGCGGGTTCCCGATGGGTTTCCTATATGGGTCCCATTTGCAAACCCAAATGGGTCCCTTACGGTTTTAAAGTACGGGATTTGACTGAGACTTATACGGAATACCCGGCGGGCTAACCCATATGGGTCCCATATGGAAACCGCGGTCATGATCCGGCGGGATACCGTTGGTCTACCCATACGGGACCCAGTTGACAACCCGTATAGGCCCCGTACGGTACCCGTATGTCAATGTTGGCTGGGTATATATATATATATATATATATATATATATATATATATATATATTTATTTATTTATATATATATATATATATATATATATATATATATATATAGTTTTTATTGCATTTTTACTATTAAAATACTCTAATCACCGTTAGGAGTCTAATGACCGTATATATATGTATATATATATATATATATATATATATATATATATATATATATATATATATATATATATATATATATAGATATAGATATGTATATATATAGTGTATATGTTACTGCTATATGCAGTACCAAGAATTAGCTAAATGCTAATGTTTATAATATAGTTTAACATTTACACCATATAGAAACATATACACTATATAACTCTAATTTATCTATAGAGCTCTCTTTTATGTATACAGTATTATGTATGATAATATAAAGATATTTTTTTTATTCATATATATATACACTTACGTATATATATATATATACATATATATATATATATATATATATATATATATATATATATATATATATATATATATATATATATATATATATATATATATATATATATATATATATATATATATATATATATATATTTGAAAAGTTCTTTATTGAGTTGAAGATGAAAATTTTAAAACTTTTTATCTACAGTTAAACTGCAAATAAAAATGATAAAGTTTTATAATTGAAAAGTCTCAAAACTTAACAAAAAAACTTATAAAATTGAAACTAGCAACAAATCATTAATTCGTTAACAAGTCCATAATTTAAATCATATTTAATATGATTCAAATAAAATAACATTCAACAAAAAGTAGAATGGTAACATAATTTATTAATTTGATTACAGTAAAATATTTTTTTATTATTATTCATTTTTCTTTTTAATTAAATCTGACTCAGTTATAACTGCAAAAGCAGTTTGAAGTTCCTCTTCATCCGGCCCTCCGCTCCCTATTTCTCAAATAAAAGCGGAAAATCAAAATTGCATGAAATAAATCAACGAAATTTGGCAGGTGCAAAGAAATTGTGTAAACTTAACATTGAGAACAAACTTGCAGAAAAAACAAGAATATCTTTAACATTTTCAGAATACACAAAGTACATCTAAGTTTTTGTAATAATAAAATCTACTTAAAAAAGTTTATAATGCAATCAAAAGGTACAGATTAATAATGCTTAAATACTCTAGTTTTTAAGAAAAATCTAATATAATCTAAATATAACTCCTAATAAAAATCTAAATATAACTCTTAATAAAAAACCTCAAAATACGTTCCTCCCTCACTAGAGAAAAGCAAACTTCAAAAAGCGTAGCACAGAGTTGTAGTACAAATATCTGTTCCGTAAAATGCGTAATTCTATGTACCTGCATATGTAACATATACATAAAGAAGTATGTGTAGTAGATTATTCCCATCGCCTGAATTATTTCATCCCCTTATGAAAAACTCAAAACGAGATTGCGCTTTCGTTTAAGTTTACCTAAAACGTCCGTTCTCCCTTTGTACACATAAAGAAGGACAAAAAAACGTTTAGAGGACAAGAATTTTAGAAACAAAGTTTCCATAAAACTTATATAAGAGAGACGATATAAGAAAGTGTCGAAGTAATAGATATAAACAACTATAAATTAATTAGTTATTTATTTACATGAAATTATTTTACTAATACTTTTATTATATAACAGTATATGTAAAAATAAAATTCAGACAGATATAAATTATATCTCTCAATGTAAGACGGTCTGATATTTGTTACAGTATAGAGATTGAAATTCTACAACTATAAAATATTTAATAAGTAGTTGATAGTTGTATAATTTCTTATTAAACTTACTGATTAAATTAGTTATAAAGATCATGTAAAAATAATTTACAAATATCTGACTGAATTATACCCTCCTCCAAGTTTATTACTAAACTTGCCTCTGAATTATCTTCTTTTTGCTAGCTAATCATTTAATAAAAGACTGTGTGTATGTATTGAATACAAGACGGTGTGTGTGTTGAATGATGTAATAAATAGTGAACAACTATAAACGTTTAGCTACATATTTAATTGAAAATTATTACTAAATACATCATCCAGTTTCAAAATTAATATCTCCCCTTATTAAACCGTTTAAAGTAAGATGGTGTGATAATGGCATAAGGTTATAGTAATTGGAATTATGCACTTAAATATCAATACGTTTTAAAATTACATAACAATGATTTACAAGTAATCATCACATCCCCCTAAGTAAACCAAGCTAAGTAAACCAAAATGTTCGGAAACCAACCTAAGTAAACCAAAATGTTCGAATAACTGGTATTGAATGATTTAAATTATAAATAATTTAATACAATAATTATATAATAATATAATATAATAATATTTTAATATATTTATTAAATAATAAACATTTTACTGTAACTGGCAACTTCTAAAGCTTTTGATAATTAACTTGTTGGACTTTTGTTTTACTATAGGAACATAGAATAAAAACGTTATTCTTACTTTAATTAGTATAGTTATTAGTCTAGCATATCAATATTAATTTAGCCTGATCTAAAGATATTATGTCATATTGGTATTTAATTTTTTCCAAAATTACAACCTTGTCCTTACACAAAAGTTTCTGACTTTTCAACCAAACTTTGTCTTTTGTTTTATAAATTTATTTTGTTCATAAATATAATTTTTACATGATATGTTTGTTTATTTATTTTTTTATACTAGCAGGAAGCATTTGCTTACATATTTATTTAAGTTATAAATTTATATATTTAGTTAGATACTATTAATAATAGCAGTAAACATTTGCTATATTATGTTATTTGGTTTTGTTTTATATAAGAGCTATTTAGGTTTTTTTAAATTGCATATAAAAATTTGATTCTATTTTAGGTTAAAAGAGCGGGGTGGCACACACTCTATTTCACTGAATCAATGTTTCTATTACTAGTAGTGTTGAAAAAATTTCTTTTGTATTTGATACTAAATTTGTTTTTTAATAAAGAAAAAATATTTTATATAAAAAAAAAATTTTATTTTAGGGTGTGTTACCACTCTTACACCCACCCTATATCTCATATTTTGCAGTGGTCTTGAAGCAAACAATAACTACGTCAAAAAAATAGTTTGAAAAATTCAACTTTAAACCCTAACCCTAAACAAGAAAAAACTTTTTTGTTAATAAAATTTTGCATTTATTGGCGGTGTATGTGTTTGTTTGGTACCCCGTCTGGCCTCCCATATACGCCCGGTGGCTAAAAACCAACATGAATTTGTATCTCAAATACCTATCTTTTGACTCCAATACCTATCTTTTGATACCAAGATATAAGCGTTTGAAAAAGAATTGAGAAGTTCATGTAAATTTTAGTTGATAAAAGTATTTCTTTGACCACAAGTTCTTCAACAAATCCATATATCAAATAATCGGCACTTAAAACGCTATAACTTTGTCAAAATATTTGATTTTGATATTTTTTTCACTTATAAAATACTTTAGTAAAGTTCTTTCCCGTGATATATAACAATCTAATATTTGATAAATTGAAAAATTTCATGTAACATATCTACATATACATGTCTACATATTATGTATAATCAGTAAGTTAATTTTTAAAATTTTTGCGTCAACGAAGATACGAAAATCAGTAAAGTCTACTTGAATCTTTTAAATGTCAAATGAGTTTTTATTTATTCGACGTATAACATATTTATTTTTATTAATAATAATAATGTTAAATGTCGTTAAAACTATCTTTAATACAGTTGTTTGAAAGTGAAAAGAATATAATAATTGAACTAATTTACAATTAATCTATTATTAGTATTAGTTAATTATTAAACATTTTTATTAAATAGCAAATATGACGTTGTAATGTTTAAACGCAAGGTTCAATTACTAAGATGATTTAATAGGTAAGTGGTTTTCTTTACTTATATTAAATTAAAGCACTAATGCTATATATTACCTTTTTTCATGTGGAATTCGTGGAGCTCTGTTAAATATTCAGTGCCACGGTGGCACAGTAAACAGTGACATTTACAGTGAATAGGTGGATATATATTTTTCACAAATAATGATCCACAATAATCAATTTGAGTGCACTTAAAAATATAATCAATATTTACTCTACTTCATGGTAACGGAGGAACCTCAGGATAATTATAAGTTTTGCCTTCGTACCTTCGACACAAAAACACTTTTTTAGTTTTTTTATTTTATTTATATTTCTAAACTTTTGGAATCCAAAATTCTATTCTTAAGTGGTTTAGCGTTTCTTTTACGCCGTCGTATTTAACACGTTTATGAAAATGTAAAATAATAAATTCAGTAAAAAGACTTTTTTTAGCAAAAATATTAGAAATTTGATATTCTGACTTATTGTGGAGCATCTCTTAATCGCTTCCAACATTTTATATTGCTTTGCTATCAAAGAAAAATTCTAAATTATTTTTAGTTGTTTATATTTCATAGAACTATATATGTTTTGGAGGATTTTTCAACATGTTTTGATAATTTATTTAACATTATTTTGGCATTTTTTAATTCAAAAGAAGAAAGTAAAAATTTTTCTTTTCGTACTTTTTAAAAAAGTACGAGAAGACAATTTTTACGAATACGAATCTTCTACGTATTTTTTATTAAAGATACGAATTTTAGATTAAAATCTGTTTCTCGTATATAACTGAACTATGAATTAAAATTAGTTATATCAATAAATTTTAAATTTACAAACAAAACATTATTTGTTTATAATAATTTTGTTTCCTCTGGAGGGTTTATTAATTTATTTGGATCAAAGGAAGGCCAATTCTCTGGAGTGTAAAGAAATTTGGTTCCATTAAACCAAAACTGATTATTAACGAAAACTTTAATACTAGCACCTCGTGATATAATATCCGCGGGATTACGATCAGTTTTGATGTAATCCCAAAAGGAAAAGTCAAATCTCTAATTTTTTCAAGACATTTATGCATAAATATTTCAAAAAAATTTTATGAATTTTTGTGTAATGTAAGTAAATATAAAAATCTATTATTCATTTAATTTTAGAATTACGAATGATTAATAGAAGCTCTTTAACTTCTTTTAACATGTTTTATTAAATGGTTATGTTAATAATGGTTGGCTCCTCCCAAGTTAAAACAATCTAAGGGTCTAATTCCAATTCGTTTAATGGAGTTAGCAAGTTCGTCTAGCAAATTAAATTTAGAATTTAGTGAAAAAATAAACCCATCACTAAGTTGTAGTGTGGATGTTAATAAAGTGTTTATTATTGTTCTTTAAACAGATTTTGAACAGTAACTTCTACTTTTTTTTCTAAATTTATAATATTTGTTAAAGTAACTTTAACTTTTTTTTCAAAGTTAATAGTAACAATATATTCCTTCAGTTTTTCAGACAACTTATAAGATAAAACCTTTCCGTTCCAGATGTCGATATATCTTGTCATCAGATTGGAATATTCACCTGCCAATTATTTTTTTTACTCGTATTTATTCATATTTAACCTGTAATACCCTTTTGCTTTTCTGAGGAGAATAGAAAGACACATTTTATCAAAATATAGTTAATTGCTAATTCGTATAATTTAAAACTAAAGTCTGCAAAATAGCTGTTTGAAAATTTTATTATATTTACTCAAATGTGCATAGTCTCCAATTTTTTTTTAAGATTACTATCAAAGTCTAGTCAATACCAGGTTCAGATCGAAAAATCAAATTTTTAAGTATTTTTTGCTGAAAAAATTTAAATCTTTTCAACATATTATTAAAAACGAGTTTTCTAATGCTAAAAATATATTCAATAGTTTTAACTTTAATAAGTCGTATATTAAACTAAAGCTACCTTTAAGTAAACTAAAACCTATTAATGTTAACTTTCGAGATGATATAACGTGAAATGCATTCAAAAAATCTATAATGTCTAAATAATAATTCCTGCTAGAGTACGTAGAAACCAATGAAAAAGAAAATTAGGTGTAAACTATTTTTGCAATTTCTTATCAATACACCCTTTTTGTAGTCGTTTTTTCATAAATTAGAAACCAAATTTGATTAAAATACATAGTTTAAATCTTTTAAACATTTTTGTAGAATGAGGTTTTGTAATGTTTAAAAGTTTAATTAACTTTTACTTATACAAGCTGAATATGAACCACAGTTATCTTTAATTAAACTAAAATCTATTATAAGTTCAAATTCTAGATAATCATTTTTACAAAATCTTCCATGTCTAAATTTTTGCTTGCAATGAAGTTCTATTCAACCTACTTTTAAGTTTACTCTATATCATCTGCTTAGGGGTATTTACATGTTTTATCAAATGGTTACGATGTTAATGGTTGACTTCTTTCAATTTAAAACAATATTAGGGTCCAACTGTAATAAGAAATTTAAGTTTGATAAAGTAACTTCAACTTCTTTTTCAAAATTATCAATAACAATACATTCTTTCTATTTTTCAGATAACTTATTATATCAAAACCTGCCAATGTTATTTATAACTCGTAAATATCCATATTAAAACTGGAATAACATTTTGCTTTTCTAAGAAGAATAAAAAAACACATTTAATCAAAACATAGTTATTTATAAATTCATAAAATAACAAATAACTATGTTTTTTTTTTTATGATAAATACAAAAGAGGCATCATCCCATTTAGGTATGCTAGTTGCAAGTTACAAAAAAAAAAATTTTATTCAAAAAGTATTTGTTTTAATAAAAATTAAATAAACTAAATTTAAAAAAAGAAAAGGTAAGTGTCATAAATAGAGCAAAGGGTAAAATTAGGGGTCCTATGCCCACTAAAACATTTTAGATGCCCCTTACAATGATTTTTTTTAAAAAAGTCCAATACCTTAAACAAAGTATAAACAAACAAAAATACTTCAAAATATTCATAATATTTATCAAAATATTGTACAATATTCAATAATATATTGAAAATTCTTTTTCCTGCTCCGTATCATTATGTCAAAGATACATATAAATTTAACTCTTTTTCTATTAAAAATAACTATTGAGTCGATCTACGTATAAAGTGTTTTCGTGTACAGATTCAAAACTATTTCATGTATGCTCAAATTTGAAACAAACTATTCGCATTGCTCTGAATATATATATATATATATATATATATATATATATATATATATATATATATATAAAATGAGGTGTAAACTATTTTTTCAATATCTTATTAATAATGCTTTTTTGTAGTCGCTTTATTCATAAATTCAAAACTAGATTTCATTAAGATACATAATTCAACTTTTATTTAACATTGTTTTAGAAACGAATTTTGTGATGCTAAAATTATTTATTAAATTCAACATAAATAAGTGGAATGTCAACAAACATTTAATTCTATTATAACCCATTATAAATTCTATTATAACCCATTATAACCCTGACCCTAACCCTAACCCTGACCTATTATAAACATATAATCTATTATAACCCAGTTAGCACACTTACATTGAGACAACGTAGTAACACCATCGCAAACGTCGGCTCCTTTTTCCGATGTAGAACCAACGTTGATCCAATGTCATTTGGATAAGAATAAAATTATTAAATTATAAAAACTGTTATATTAATTATATAAATATAAATAATTATATAAAGTTAACAATATAATATAATATATATACATATAATTATATATAAAATTATATAACTATATAAATTATACAAAATTAATTATATAAACTATAAATATATATAATAAATTATAAAAACTATAAAAACATCTGGCAAATTTACATTGGTTTAATGATTGTAAAAACATCCCAAAAAATTAATTGTTTTTACAATCTAACAAAAGTCATGTTTGTATTGATTGCGGTTTGATATTTTAAGAAATAAGGAAGATTTTATTTAAGTTAGATAAATTTGAAATAGCAATATTTGATCACATACATTGGATCAGCGTTGAGTTTATATCGTAAAAACAATCAACTTTTTGCGACACACAATGTAAGTGTGCTAACTAGGTTATAATAGATTTTAGTTAAATTAAAGATGTTTGTTTGACATTCCACTTATTTATGTTGAATTTAATATATACATTATATCAAATATATACATTGGATCAACCCAATGTTGATCCAATGTATATATTTCGACGTTGAGTCAATGTATATAAATCGACGTTTTTCCAATGTATGTAAAAACAGTGCAAAAATTTCATTGTTTTTTCAATTTAGACCCAACGTTTATCCAATGTATATATCTCGACATTTATTCAATGTATATAAATCGACGTTTTTTCAATGTATGTAAAAACATCGCAAAAAGTTGATTGTTTTTACGATGTAAACTCAACGTTTATCCTTTGTATGTGATCAAACAATGCTATTGCAAATTTATCTAACTTAAATAAAATCTTCCTTAATTCTTAAAATATCAAACTACAATCAATACAAACATGATTTTTGTTCCAATGATCAAGCATCACCAAACTTATGTTAATAATGTCGGAGGGTAAACCACAAAACATGATTGCAATAATGTTTTTATTGCAATAACTTGCAATAAAAACATTCTTTAGTCATTGTGTTTTTAATCCCAATGTCAACTTATTGCACCTCCTAACATCGAGTGCAATCCTGTCCGCTTTCTCTATGCTGTCTTTCTAACACGACTACTTCTGTCTTTCACTCTAACATATCTTCGTTCTTCCTAAACTCACTTTACTCTCGGTCCGTAGAGCGGGTTATGACGCTCCTTGGTGAGCCGAACCTGTCTTTGTTTAAATAGTTAAATGAAATTTGATGAATATGAATTTATTTGATAATAATTCATCAACTTTTTGCTTTTACGATTGAAGAAAGAAAGAAAGAGAAAAAGGCGAGTGAAAGTTTTGAACTATTTTTTCAAAGCCTCCAGCCAAAGCTATTTTTTGCATCAGATACTTATTTGGCATAAACATAAACACATACATTTTAACTATCTTTCTAAAAACAAATTAAGTATCTTTGTAAAAAATTTAATTATCAAATCCAAAAAATGCAGAATCCGACAATGACATTAGCATGTTATAGTATTTATGTTTTTGAATTCTTTTTTTTTCAAATTTTTTACTTGTATTTCATTCAATTATTTTTCCTAATAAAATTTGAATGAAATTCAAGTAAAAAAAATTACTATTTTTTACTTGTATTTAGTTCAAGTTGTATTAGGGTCTGTAATTTTCTTACTCAAAATAAAAATTCTTTTACATTCAAATAACTTATTTTTCTTAACCTGAAATTCCACTCATATCTGCAAAAAGTTTAATTTCCGTTTAAGAAAATTACTAGGTCACCAAACATGAATTCGAATATCAAATTATTAGATATGTTTAAAACGTTTGATAGAACATCCGACGCTGCCGTTTGGATACAGCGACAAAAAAATGATAACAGAAATGTAAAACTGTTATAAAAAGTTACTCTTTTCAATTCTTCTAAGAAGAACTGCGTGTTTAGTATATTATGGTTTAAACGCTGAAAATAAGCAAAACGAAGAAGAAGCTGAGCGTGTCTTGTTAACAGCATTCTTTTTAGATGCTTATCAACAATCTAACTCAGATCCTGTAGTTTTCTCGCCTAACAAACTTTTTGTTAGGCGAGAAGACTACAGGACCTGAGTTAGATTGTTTCTCATAACTTTATTGTTTTGAAAACCTTTTAAAATACTACTTGGGTATTTATATAGACTGTCTATATAAATCTACGCATCAGATCAATATGATATCAGTATGATACAAAAATTCTCAATATGATATTATATATATATGTATACACTCCATAATTATAGATGATTAAACTTAAGTATGGTTGTGATATCACCATGAGATCATATTGAGATTGCAACTTGATATCGAACCATGAGAAACTTTCGATATCAAATTTACATCACATTGATATCAATTTTTGACGACAAACTACAACCTCGAATTTGTGATGTTTCGTCAAAAACTGATATTAATGTGATGTAATTTTGATATCAAAGGTTTCTCATGGTTTGATATACTGATACCTATTGGTAACTATTAAGCAAACTTTTAAAGATATATCTTTAAAAAGTTTCTAAATTTTCAACAAACCGTTCTGTTACATATCGAATCTGCGATTTTTACAATTTAAATTTGCAGCCATTTTAAACGTTTAAAGTATTTCATAAACCTATTCTTAATCACAGCACAAACACATTGTCATATTGTATTTATGATTTTTGTGATTATATCAAAATATTTTAGAGATAATCACAAAATATAAAAAATTGAGTATATATTTTTGATTATCTTAATTTCATTCATATGTTTTAAACAAGTGTATAAAATATAAACAATTATTTAAATATTAAGATAATATGTTTGCTTTTAAAATACATATAATGTCTATTTTTGAGATAATCAAAAATAGACATTTTATGTATTAGCCATGTGATTATCTCAAAAGCAGCTTTTTTTACTCACACCCACGTCTTTTTATTTTGATACGACCCTGTCCGCCACCGCTGATTACAACAATCTCATAATACAGTTTAAATTATGAGATTGTTTTAAGACAATATGGAATCAAAACCTATTTATAATGGAGGTTTTATTGTTACTTATTTTGATTTTTTGCTAAATGTTATTATTAATTATATTAAGTTATTATTTCCTTTATTTTACGGTGTATATTTTATTTATTTTATTATTTTATTTAATACTTAATAAATAGGTATCACGTTGCAAAACAATTAGCTAATTGTTTTGCTCCTTGTTTTTCAATTCACGCTCTGGGATAATAAAGTCAATTTGTTATAGTTTCGCTGGGATAAGCTTACTTCGGCCATTATTATATATATATATATATATATATATATATATATATATATATATATATATATATATATATATATATATATATACATATGTATATATATATATATATATCTTCTATCTTATACTATATTTATTTATATATAATAGCTTCTATCATAGCAAATATATTTACACAACTCAATTTTATAATATTTAAATATAACAGAGTAATAATGTTAATTTTTTTAAATATGTTTTAGTCGTGCATTTTGCCTATTGGTTTTTATACATTTATACATACATTTATACATTTTATACATATACATTTCCCCATTTAAAATCAATGTACAAAAAAAAATTGCGAAAAGTGGAAATTGTGAATAGCTATCAAGATGAATACGAGTACAGTGATTCTGATGTAAATAAAATTATATTTTTATTAAAGAATTAAAACAGTTATTACCTTTGTTTTATTTCTTTAATAACAAATAATTATCTATGTTTTAGTACAGTTTTGGAAAACCAATGATGCGTTTTTAGCAACCTAAAAAATGATTTTATTGCAGTTTAGTTTTTCCTTTTTTTAAAGATTTTTTATCCTGACGATTTTTTAAAATTATATTAACATTAGTGGCTGTTATACTCTCATTGTTTTATCTGGTGAAATGATATAACCATTGTACCATGTCACAGTTTTAACTCTTTGTTGTAACGAAATTTGGAACTCATCAAAACGTTTATCTATATAATGTTGAATAAAGTCATAATATTTTGCAAAAAGAATAAAAGGTAATGCTCAAACTAATTATTTTAGTCACTAAAAAAGTAAATTAACCTAACTCGATTTAAAAATAATAACAATAATTACACTTCTAATTGTTCTTTTTTTAAAGATATATTTTTTAAAAAGTAAAGTTCACTAAACCTTAAATAATGTTTTTTTTTTTTTTTAATCTCATCTTTAGTAATGTATCTTTCTTCAACATATCATTTTTGGTTAATTGTAATAATGTTTCAAAATAAATACATTTTTATTAAAATAAGAATGAAGTGTAAGTCAGATAAAAAGGTCCGAAAAAATTTTCAACCCTAATTTCCAATTCTTTTTCATAAGAATAAAGAATTTCATTAAATTATTTTTGGCTTGTTTTTTCTATTTTACTTTTTTTTTTTTTTTTGCGTAGCTTGCTTATCAGGCATTGGCATGAAATGTTCTCCAAGATACATTTCATTGAAATCAAAATGTTGTTTCAAATGATTTTCTAACATGTGATTTTTTTAGGCTTAGAAAAAGTTTATTGTTGTAAGCTTTGGCTTTGTCTTTTCACTTTCAAAGAATGTTTTTATCACGTTTAAATTGGCAGATTTGAAACAGCTTTAAAGATATTAAAAAACGTTTTTTAAATTTAAAAAAATTCATTAGTTATTAGACTTCTGTCAATAAATAGTGTGCTTTGTTCTACCAGATTTGTAAATTTGCTCAAATTGGTCACAAAAGATTTGTACTTGTACAAATCTTGTACAAAAGACTTGTACGAAAGATTTTTTTCATCCGATTCTGCCATTTTTTAATGATTAAAGCTGAAGTTTTTTTTTGATGATTTAAGCTTAAATCATCAGATGAACTGCTTCTAGTTTTTGAAAAAATACTAGTGGTTTCGAACGTGGAAACATTTCCAATTTTTAAAATATAGTTTTGTTGGTTAGCATATTTCTAAGAATTGTATGATACACTATATAATATATACATTTAGTGCTACTGGTTCGCGCATATGATTTGCTTTACACTTATTGATTGACAAAAGTCACTAGTTTCACGTTTTGTTATATATAAAGTGTTATACAATTATAATATATTATTTTTACGTTTTGTTATTTACAAATATTATTTTAACTTTGTTAGCCATTTCAAACAAATTCTTTATAATTCAATTATTCAAATCTAATTGATGTCATTGTAAAGAGTTTAGCTTGACTTAAAAAGTGAGGCCTCATTCGGCCTTTGAAGTTTAGCGGATCAAACGTTATTGAACTTCTTGTAGTAAAAAAATTGATGATTTTTTGACAAAGGTATAGAGCTTAACCCTTAAACCACTGAAATAGAAATAACTTGAATCTTGTCATGATAATTTTGGTTTTAGCATAATTTTATCCTGACAAACATGAATACGAAGTCCATTTTTTATATAATCTTCATCTGAGAGTGCCAGGAGAAAAAAATGGAAGACCGTCTATAGGCGGTCTTAGTGAATTAGGCTAAAAAAAAAAAAAACTAAATACATGCATAATTTATGTAAAACAAATGTTTTTATTCAATTTTCATACTCAAAGCATAAAAAAAGAGTATTATTCATTTTGATGATAGTCTTTAAAACAATTCTTTGCTTTGGAAAAGCACAAGTGGATATTACATTTAGTGCAAAATGTGTGTGTGTCAGATTTTTTGCAAAATTTGCACGATTTTTTTGATCCCCATTCAGGAAAATGATTCATTTCATCGAATCTTACACTTGCTACTGGATGAGCTGCTTTTCTACCGACATAATTCCTGTTAGTTGGTTGTGTAGCAGATGGACGGCCAACTGAACGTTTTTCAAGAGAAACACAGAGTTCTTTAGCAATGCTTACGCGAAATTCCTTCATGGTCATGTCTTTTATTTTATCATCACTATCCACAGTTTTATTATTTTCAGCATTAAGTCTTCTATACAAAATGAACGCATTTGTTACAGTCATGTCCAGAAAATGATAGAAGATCCTGGTTGCCATGTCCTGAGTTTTAATTTTGAGTCCATTGCGACCCAAATAAGAGTCCATTAAATCGACACCACCCATATGTGTGTTGTACTCTCTGATAATTTGTGGACAATCAATTTCATCATATGAACTTTTTTTTTTATTGTATCGAGCTACTTTTGATAATTGACTTGATGTATTATTTCTTTGGAAGGGCTTAGTACCAACATAAGTTGAGCACAGTCTGACATTCTTCGTATCCTTCCACAAAACTGTGGTGATGTCAACACCATAAGCCGATCCAACAAATTCTATTGAATAACCTCGTGGAGCTTTTTTCAGTTCTTCATTTTTGTCATCAGGAAGTTTGCACTTGGGAATACGATTTGCTCTCACAGTGCCAAGAGCATAAATGCCACGTGCTCTTAGATACACCATAACTGGCAGAGATGTGTAGAAATTGTCGAAATACAATATATGATTAACAAAATTTGGTATTGTTTGCGACAACCTAATAACAACATTCCCTGTTGCTCCAATGTTTGGAGTAAAAGGCAGAACTATGTCATCATTTTTGGCTGCGGTATATATTTCAAAACGGTATGAGTATCCATTGCTGTCACACAAAACAAAGAGCTTTACACCCCACTTATGAGGTTTGTCAGGTAAATACTGCCGTAAATGGTGAACCATTTTTGTGGAACACATTTGTTCGTCAATTGATAATCGAGCATTTTTTGGAATTGAATCAAAGCGCTCAAGCAAATGTGTTGCAACTTTTCTGATCCGAAAAATTGGGTCATATCCTATATCACCTTTTTTGACTCGTTTTGATTCATCGTTGAACGATAAATATTTTTTTATCTGCTCAAATCTGTTTTTTGGCATACTCTCTGGTATGTGTCGAAATCCGAATTCACTCCAATAATCTTCAATGTTTGGGTAACGGTAAACTGACATAAAAATCAAAACTCCAATGTATCGACGAATCCCATATTTGTCAATTTTGAACTTTGTGTTCAAGTTTTTTGTAATTGCAGCTCGATGCGTTTCCAAACTAATCAATTCTACCAGATCGTCTGTAAAAAAATAGTTAAAAAAATCCAATGGTGATTGCAGTTTTTTTACTACAGGTGGTAGGTCTGTACTTCCTCTAAATGCTACTTCATTGACGTGTAATTGCATACACTTTTTACGCCAAACAATTTGTTTGAACTCATCTGAGTTTTTGTGAATATCTACCAAGCTAGCTCCAGTGAACCCACCAGCTGATGGTGTTACAGGTGGTCCTGAAACCTCTACACATGGTAATGGTGATCGAGCTCTTTTCTTTGGTTTGAATGACGTTTTTATCGCAACTTCACTCTGTGGTGTTGACATAGTAGCTTTTGTTTGTAGTTCGTGAAGTGTTGGATTAGCATCTTGATTTTGCAGTGTTATACTTATATCTTTGTTTAAAGTTACAGTTTGTTTTGGTTCATCAATTTCACTCAAATTAAAATTGCTAACATTCATTGAAAAATGAAGTGCCTTTGTAAGCGATGAGGAATCCATTAGTTGCAAACAGCTATTTATAATGGTACTATGTTCAGGTTGAAGCTCCTCACACTGATAATCTGGATCTTTGAATCTGTTGTCAAAATCCAGTAGTTGGAAATTACTGTTTATTGTTGTATTAGGTTCAGGTTGAAGCTCATCGCAATGATAATCTGGATCTTCAAAACTGAGGTCAAAATCTTCACATTCATCATCAGTTTCAGCTGAGTTCATAAAATTTACTATTTCTTCATCACTCATTGCAGAGAGATTAAACTTTTTCTTTCCATTATTTTGTTGTGGCATTTTCTAAAATCAAAAATATGGAAAAAAAGTACAAAAAAAATTAAAATAAAATATAAATATATGTAGGTAAAATAAGAGGAAATTTTTATAGTCAAACCACTAACACCGTCTGTAGAAGGTGTTCATAAAGTACTTGTTTTAAATAAAAAAAAAAATTTTATTTATCAAACAAAAAACATATTATTAAAATATAAGGTTGAACAACTTACCACAAAAAATCTCAAGTCAATTGAGCTGTTTGAATATATTATTTTTATAATTTGAATTTGTACTGCAATCACAAATAATTTTGACGGCTGTTTACTAGAAATTCTCAACAAGAATAACCAAAATAATCAAACTACGCGCCAGAACGTGTTCAAACTTGTTGTCATTTGTAGGAAATTTTACAGACTAAAAATGGCCTTAGTGGTTAAAATCGATTTTTTATTTAATTTGAATAGTATTACATTTAGTGATGACCGTCTGTAGACGGTCTTAATGGTTTAAGGGTTAAGTATGGAAAATTTGCGTGTTATACGAGCTAACAATTAACGTTAAAAGAACGTTACCACAACTTTCGTTTAGGTTTGCAATACTTGCGCTGCAAACGTTATTTGAATCAACTTTTGTGAACTCCGATTTACAGTTCTTGAACGTTCCCTGTGAATGTTCAACCAACAAACAACCAACGTTGACTTAACGTTCGCTGCAAACGTTACTTTGATAGCTCATGAATGTCAACCTCAGTCACAAATTAACGTTCAAAATAAATCATCACTTTTGATTTAATTTGCATAGCGTACGCTGCAAACGTTATTTAAACATATTTTTCTGAGCTCTATTTTACAGTTCTTGAACATTCGCTGTGAGCGTTCAAGTAACAAACAGCAAACGTTTTCTGAAAATGTTACTTTAATAACTCTTAAACGTCCACCTTAAACGTGTTATTACGAACAAGGACGCTTCAACATTTTTTATTTATTCAACATTTATTCAAAAAATTTTTTTCATTTAATGTATAGATTTAAACATACTTTCTGTTTAAACCTACGTTTGCTAGTATTTTTAATGTAATGCTTTTTTGTATTTATAAAACCTATTTTTACTTAAATGCAAATTATCCATGTTTTACAGATGAATTACACCATATGAAGCTTTTATGAAAACCTACGATTTAACTACGATATCACATTTTCGATTTAATATATATTTCGACCGAAGACACACAATTAGCTGAAATATGAAAAATAATACTTCTTGCTTTAAAAAAATTGATTTATTAGTACTAGTTAGCGCCTTATAGGGCATAAATAACATTTTACATCATTTTAAACTAAATTTTTGCAAAACAACATTAACAGCATAAAAAAATAAATACATGTTATTCCTGGAAAAAAGTCCAGCTAATTCCATTAAAAATATAAAAAATATGCCCGTCAAAACACTAAAACATAATAAAAATGCATGTAAAATACCAAATCTTAACATACTTCTTAATAAAAAAAAACAATTCCTAATTAAAAATAAATGCTTTTTGTGGATTCGATAAATAAACTAGTTTTGTTTATGAGTTATTTATAAACAAAGAATGACATTAGTTCACAATCATGTGTTTTAGGGGCAGCATAGTTAACTCTACTTTTTAACGGGTCCCTAATATTTTGAAAAATATTATTCTAAAAGTGTCATGTTGGATTTTCAAAGTAATGAAATAGTATACAAACTTCAAGTAAATACTCTTAATAATACAACTATTCTTTTAAATGTAATTAAATGAAAACTATAGTTTTTTAACCAAAAATAAAGTGCCTTTTTTCAAGTTTCAAAAAAAAAATAAGTTATATTTTTTAAAACAAATATATTTGTAGAAATTTATATACTGTTTTTGCTAAATTATTTTGAGTACCAGTTTGGTCTACTTTAAAAAAACTTTTTTATTTAATTTAAGGACACCTTTAAATTGTAAGTTTAATTAGGCTGTTAACTAACATTGGAATAATGCTTTGAAATTTTAAAGAATTATTTTTTAGTTAATTAAGAACATTTAATCATTTATCCACTTAACAATTAAAAAAAAAAAACTTTTTGATCTGATTATATAACATAACACATGCTAGCCCGTACTGTCAGAATTTTCTTCAAAATGTTGCTGCAACACATTTTTATTTTGAGCATCAGCTGTAAGTTTTGCCTAAATAAATACAATAACATTTTTTTATTATAAAGACTAAATGATTAACACTATGATATCCATTACTAGTAAAAATTTACTTAGATGTATCTAAGAATAAACTTTACAGGTAGCAACTTAACATCTACGACTTAGTTAACTCCACCTTGTTGATTAAGGGTATGCGTTAGCACCTCCCCAACTTCTTCCTCTATCTCATCGCATCCTTGATGATCTTTTTACAAGCGTCTAATTAAAGTTTAAAATCATATATTTACAATAATTAATAAAAGTACTCAAAATATTAATCGCATAATCAATTGCCATTGAAATGTATATGGTACATGATTGTTTTTATGATAGTTAAGCATTTCATATAACACATTTAAAAAAGGATATATTTAACTTTTTAATATTATCGTTGAATCTTGAAAATAAGTTAGACAAAAACAACAAATTGCAATTCTGGTTAAGGGGTTGTCCATAAAGTAGCTACATACTTTTTTTACAGAAAGAGAAATTTTAATTTAAAAAATTTACTGAAATAAACTTCATTTTTGGAGCAAAATTGTTTGTTGTGGTTTCTTATTCTGTAAAAAAGTACTTTATGGAATCTATTTAAACTCAACATTTCGTTGTCTTGCAGGTTTGGGCCACAAAATTTGTATGTAAACCTAATAAGCACCACTAAATTATTTTAAGTGTCTTGTAAAAAGCAGTAATACTTTTGTTCTTGTAGTTTTTGTAGTTATTATAAAAAGTATCAATTAAAGTATTGTAACTTCTACTAACCATTTTCAATCTGCGTGCTGTCAGTTGATGAAATATGCGCCGGATTCACCTATCTTACTGAGGCAGATGGTGGGTCAATACCATCTGCAGCAGCTGACAAAAAATAGCTGCACTTTCTGCATGTTGCTGCCATTCACTTTTATACCTGACGATTCATTGTAACTATTACATTTTTATATAATAAAAGTGGTAGTGGAAGACTAGCTAAAATAATGAACAGGAAAGGACTTTGTTTGCTTCACGGTGCTTTTTACAACAATGAATTAATAAGTCAACGAGATGCTGCAGAAAAGCATCTCTACACTTACAGCAACCAAAACTGACATAATAAATAATTAAAAAGCAACTATTAAAACTATATTTATATATTAATAATATGTTTATAAATTTTATGTAATATGTATATAAGTTATGTAAATATTAAACTATACATACTTTCTTTGGAAATTTGAAACATATTACTGCAAATGTTTAACTATAGGTTGTATTACTTATTTTATTCAAAATAAGTAATACAACCTGTAACCGAGGCTATGATACTGCTCAAAAAGTCAACAACCATAACTACAACAATAACAACAGTATATTTGTTAGTAAGTATTATACACTTTGTCTTAAATAACATAATATTGTATATATAAATTATAATAATATTATATAGTATTATAATAATAATATTATATATTATTAAAATAATAATATTATATATTATTATATTATAATATAAACCCTTACCGGAAGGCTCACTCTCATATAACCTGGTTAAAACAAAAAAAAAAAAACCTTGTAAACAATGCAAACTCAAAACGCCAAGAATAAAATATAAACATAGATGAAAATGTTATGTTAATAAGAGTTAAGATGGCAAATAGAGTTGGTTTTAGCACGTATCATTGGATAACACCACTACACACTGACACCCATCCTGATGTGTCGCCCAGAACAACTTGCTGTCATCAATTTGTTAAAAACTTCCGAATCCAGACAATTAACCTAATATTATTATATCATTTATCTTATTTGTTATTATTTTTATAGTTGACCTTTTATGCCATATTTGCTCAGTTTTTAAATAAGGCTTGCATTGTTTACTAAGTGAGATGAACGTGAAAAGTCGAGAAATACGATATTTCGTAGTATTTTCTTCGCAATGATTTCATTGTCTAACTCTATAGATTCCAGGTTTGACGTATATGATTTATTCGAATCGATGTTGTTTACTAGAAAAAAAAGTTGTTTTTTGTGAAATAACTAACATTTTTATTCCTATCCATTTTTTCTATAATTTTGCATAGAAGTGACGCCAAGCTTTATCACTTCCTGATCTTTATAACTTCCTGGATCTTTACGCCAAGGATTATAACTTCCTGGATCTGTTGGGTTTTTTTTAATTAAGTATTTAATTGTATATATTAATACAATTATTCAATTATTTGAATAACGTTTAAGTTATATGCGCGGGTGTCAAACTAAAGCCTTCGAAACTAAATGCATTACGCGAGTTTTTCTGTTGTAGACCTTCTAAAATGGTTAAATGACCCGCAAACCCCTAAAGAAAGGCGTTTGGTAAAAAGTTAAGACCCGCTCGCCGACAAACGGATGGATTTATTTTTTATTAATGTGACAAGTGGGGTCGCCACTACTTGGCAAATGTAACCAACCCAGCAAACTTGCCGTGCTTGGCCCACCAGTAGCGTCATTACTGGCCCGCCATCGTCGGACAAGCATGTTCCAATCCAAGTTTTGCTCACCGTTAAAAGACATGGTCCATACATGGTAGCCGTTTCTCGAAGGTGTTTAGCCGTTTTTTCGGCATTGAATATTCTTATCCTACCTTTGTTTCATTTTGTTTGTTTTTAACAATTGCTATTTTTATAAATAACTAATACTTAAAGAAACGGGAGATTAACAAACCATTTTGCTCATTTTTAACATATGTTACTATTTTTTAAAATAACAAACACTTAAGTAAATGCGAGATTTTAACTCAGAGACTTTTGCGAAACAAATACAAAATTAAACTTTAAGCTTTCAGTGTAAAATAAACCAAGAAGAAAAAGATGAAGCGGATGACGTTTGCCTGCCTAAAACACCTAAAAGAAGTCGCATGGGTGGCACAAAAATGTTATGTGGGATATTTAATCTATAAATGCATACATTATAAATACTATTTTTATTACTTTATTTTGTCATACTATTTTTATTACTTATACTATTTTTATTACTTTGTTTTTATTACTTTGTTTTATATTACCAAATACTTTTATTTCTATAATATTTTCTTGCAATACAACACATACAAAAGTTTAAGGATGCTTCCACGGAGTAACGTCTGATACTTCTCGTTATCCATATTTTTCTGCTTCTCAAGCTGCACCTGATAGATTTAGTAATTACAACCAAGTCAAATATAGCTAAAAGTAAATAACGTAAATAACCTTGTTATAAAAAACAAATATCAATCATGAATAAAGTACAGTAAGTTGCCAAAGAAAACTTCTTTTTTATAAAAAATCTAACCTTGTTTATTGAATAAATCACAACTCATTGACTCTATCACAACATTACATAATGGTGTTGTTTCAAAATTCACTCTCAATGAATTACTACATTATGAAGTAATTCATTGTGTATTATTAATTCATTCATATGTAGTCTACTTATAAAAACTACAAATACAAATCAATGTAGTCCCTTGGGATTAATCATCACATTACCAAAAGTGTTAAACTATTGATATTGGATCGTCATCTGCTATGTAATCAAGTGATGCTTGTAAATTTATTTATTGTTGCAAAAAGGAAAGCAATTAAAGGTATACCTTGGTGATGGTTGTTTCTGCTAAACTTTAATAATTTAATGTAGAAATTAAAATTTTTTTTGTGTTAATCTGTTGAATGCAAAACTCTTGTTATAAGGGTGCTGCAACCGATTGAGTTGATTGCAACTGTTTTTTAGAAACGTTGCATATACGGCATCGTCTAAATCATTTATGATCAAATCTTTTTGGAATGAAATTTTTTATTGAAAAATTAATTGTGCTAATTAGGTGAATACTTGTAAAAGCAGCATAATTTCCAACTTTATAATTGATTTTTTCATTATTGCCAACTAATGTCATATTACCAATATTATGAAATAATATTGGTTACATATATAAAAATGCAGACATTTTCATTGCCATAGACGCCTTCAGCCGTGGGGGTTTAATCTCCGCGGTTTTATAGTAATTAAGTTTTTTTTTAATTTTATTTTTTTTTAATTTATTTAAATTTTTGCAAAATTTAGAATTTTTTTTCCAAATTGTTTAAGGTTTGAAACTTCAAAAATTAATTGAATCAGTGTTTTTTAAAAGGGCAGATTTGCTCAAACCTTTTTGAGGAAATCAGCCATTTAAAAAAAATTAACTCATTTTTTTTAAATTTGTTTTTTGCGCTCAATTGAAAACCTTTTAAAAACGTATTTCTTAAAAAATATCAAAGAATGTTATAGATAATGAAAACACTTTGGTTTAATTTTGGGCTAATCCTCGGTACTTAGCTGTGCATTTTTGACAATCAATTAAATACTCTTAAAAATAAAACAATCTAAGCAATCAAAGAATAACACATTCTTTAGCAATAGCACTACATGAAATAAGAAACAATATTGCCTCATTCTTTTATAACTTTCGTTTAAATTTTATTCATAGAGATAAAAATCTGAGGCACTGATTCCACAAAAACAAAAATTACCAAAGTAATTAAGTCTTTGTTGTCGGTTGTCATGTCTTTGTTGATTGTTTTGAAACTATGTTTGAGGTTCATAAACATTTTTCGTATTCCGCAAAAGATTATTTTATTCATCTTTATTTTGATGCCGAGGGCAATGTTTTTATGTCATTGAAATGATGATTTAAACAACCAACATTTAAAACATGAAGGGAAAGCAAGTTGCTAATAAGTAATTATGATTATTAAGGATGTTCATAAGATATGTTGATGGTTTTTTAATTAGATGGTACATTTTGTATGTCTAAATATAGATAAATGAGATTTGGGAATCCAAATCAACGCATATTTGGTCTCTGGATGTGGTCATAACCTTATAGATGGCCATTTAAGAAAGGTCAAGAATGGTCCTGAAATCTCCCAATGGCTTTTTAATTAGTTTGAACAGCTGTTTAATAAATATGGGTATTTAAGGTTGGAAAATTAAAATCTGGGTTTATTTGGCCTCCAGGAGCGGTTATAGTTGCACAGATAGATATGGTCATAATTTGTCAAGACTTTCTTTGTTTATTTTATTGACTTAATTTCTTTAATATTGTGAATATAAACATATAGCCTTCTATAAATTTAAATAATTTTTAGTTTATATTTAAGAGGGTTAGGTTGTTTTAGTGTAAAAAAATAATATTAGATTGAATGAAATGACTATTTTTCAAAAATAAATTGTTTTTTTTAGTTTGTGGGCGTTATTTAAGGCAAAATTAAAAATCCTTATTTCTCGTAAACGTTTACTAAACTCTTCTTTTTACATAAACAAAAACCTTTTGCATTCATAAATACAAACGTTATATCTTATTTTTCATAAATCATCGATTTGCGAATGTTCACATAAAACTAACACAATAAGATAATCCACAAAAATATAAATTAATTTTTTTTTGACCGTTTTAGACCAAGTCGCCGCTCTTCAAAATATCTTAACGCTTTAGTAATAAGTTCTATATGGAGTTGTCACAAAAAATTACATTTCCCTTTCTCCTGAAAGCGTGACGTAATTTATGGATTTTTATGAACTTTAGACTATTTAAAAAAGATTTTAACAAAATTGAAATGATTAAAAATCCAAAACCGTTCATTATGCGTCTAATTAAGCTTTTTAAAGCAAAATCTACGATCGGATATAATTTATAACAAAAAGCGTAGCACCTATTGGGCTCAAGTGAGCTTACCATATTGGTTGTAAACTTTTATCTTTGTATGAAAGTGTAAATAAAACTGATTATATATGCGCCCTAGTACGTCTTTGTGCTCTTTTTGCTTGTGTAAAGGTTAGTATTAAATAAAGGTTAGTATTAAAATAACCCAAATTACCGGGTCCCAAGGTCCGAACCGGGTACCTGGCACATCACTATGGAAAATATTATATCACTTTTAGATTATTGGGGGTCTTTTGATTACATTTAAAAAAAATTACTTCAATATTAAAGTTAGTATGAGGGGTTTCGCTAACCTCTGTCACGGTTAGGGTTACCCTGTACTGTTTTTTTTTTTTAATTTATAGACTTAGATGCGGTTTTAATTTTTTAACATTTAGGAAGGATTTATTAATTAATATTATTAAAATTGAAAACAACGTATAAAAACAAGAGCGTGTTTTAACATTATATTAAAAAATTTTTGTAATTCCATAACCTTTGGCAACCGCAAATTTTTATGTTTTTTGGGAGTCCTGATTTTTAATTGCATACATTATGGTCTATTATTTAGCTAACATATGGATATAAGTATTATGCCATTATTGCATACTACTAGATACAAACCGCTTATTAACTTTGAAAAATTTTACATTTGTTATAAATAATAAGCAATGTGTTTGAGTCATAGAAACTGCGTTCAAACGGAGAGAGGGGCTCCCAAATCAGGGATTTTACTGAGGTCTTACTTTGTAAATGCTCTTTTACTCTGAGGTGCTAAATAACCAGGGATAGGGGTGGGTGGTCAAAATAAACATAGAAATATAAACTTTTAATTTTTCGAGTAATAATAATAGGAGTTGTGAGAATATTAAAATTAAAAGATGGTCTTAATACATCTTTAACGCTCACAAGAGAGGCTTACCTAACTTATTAGGCGAACTTTTTTTTTATTTTGTTGAGGACAACAAGAATAAATTATTCAATTGAATATGTTAAATAAGCAAATAAAATTTCTTTAAACAATATATGGGAGTTAGAGAGAATAAAAAGCCAAAATTTATATACATATATATATATATATATTTATATATATATATATATATATATATATATATATATATATATATATATATATATATATATATATGTATATATATATATATATATATATATATATATATATATATATATATATATATATATATATATATATAAACTACAAGCGATGAAACACGGTGCTTCAAGCTTGTCATTTTATTGTGAGCATGCGCATAAGTTACATTTAAAAAGTTTTACAAAAAAAAATGGCGATATGATTTTTCGGCAAGTAATGAAAATTTGTTTTTTTATTCCTTATTAAAGAGGTACTAATTTTTCATCAATAAACAAGCACTCTACGTTTTTGGATTTTTATATCTTTAAGTGTTTTATCTAAATCATAAAAATAAACGAAAATGTTTGTAAACAAAGAAAATATCTCTGTTTAAAGTAAGAGGTTTTTAAAGTTTAAAAATTAAACATCTGTTAAACAACTTATAGAAAATCTTTTTTTTTTTTAATTTTTAGGCCAAAAAAATTAACTGATTCAAATTTTTTAAAAAACGCTCTAAAAATCTCTATGTTTGATTTCCGACTTATAGAACTGCGCTTTTAATTACTGACACCGATATTTGCATATTTTATTGAGAAACAACTTTTACAAGATTTATGATATTCAAAATAATGATAAGCAAATTTGTTTTTATTAATATAAAGACAAAACTCCTATCACACAAGACTAAATGTTGTATGCCAAGAAAATATTTATCTAAAAAACCAAAACTATATTCAACATTTTTTATTGTAACTTATAAATAAAAAACTAAAAGAAATCTATCCCTCCGATAACCTTTAAACACAAATATAAGTATTTTATATTGGTGATACATTTCTTATGCAAAATACAACCTTATAAACTATTCGATTATAGATCCAAGAAATTATCAACAATTGTTTTTTCAATACATTTTTTATTAAAAGATTGGATTTTCAATACATTTTCGTATACAATAGATTTTAAGATCTATGCATTTTTTTATTTTTTTTATTTCTGGATTCATAGCTTCAGCTTTTAGACGGTTTCTCAGAAAATGTTCTTTTACCGTGCTTTTTAAACGACTACAGCCTTTCATGTGCCAAAATAAACGATTAAGGTTGTTAAAATCAGCATGCAAAGTTTCGCCGCCTTGTTTACCATAAACTCCAATACCTAGTCTCCATTTCTCAATAAATTTAAAGACATGGGTTTCAAGCAAATGCATCTTCGGAGTTACAGATGCACTCGGCCAAGTCAACCGATAATACTCCATATGCGTGCGGATGGCAAGTTCTAAAATATTTAAACTAATTAAATATCTACCTAAAAGCAATCAGCGAGCATACTAGGCTCGTTTGCAATATTTGCTTTTCAATTAGCTCAACAATGTGTTAAACTCAACCATCAGATTGCTTAAAAAGAAAACTTACCTAGTTCCCGAATATTATTATCTTGAAAAAATTGCGAGCTGTTCATGGAATTGTGACATTTTGATTAATAAAGAAATAACTGCTTAAATTTCTGGCTCACATTAATTGATAACAAATGAACATCAGTGTCACTAAAACCAAGAGTTGAAATTAGTTTTAGAACAGAATTGCACAAGTTTAGCAATGGTTGAAGCTAAAAAAAATTTATTTGTAAAATTAAATAATTTTCCAATGTTTTTACTGTTCTGTTGCATTAGTTTAACGTTAGTTTAAATTATTTAAACTGATTTATTAAATACTGAATTCAGAAGATCTTTTTTTGTCGACAAATTCTAGTTTTTGCAGAATGAAGGGGCGGGGCGGGGTTTGGTACTCCAATTAAATTAAAATCTTAAAATGGAGGGAGGATATAGTAAACTGACTTAATTTGCTAATATCTGGTTGTTTAAAGCAAAAAAATGGGAAAGATAAAAGGCATCCTTATGTCAATAATTAGAAAGCCACATCAGGATTTTTCTCAGTAACCAGTTTCCCAGTCCACCCATGGCAGTTTGTTTTTTAAATGCTGTTTTTCAGAATGAATGTTCCAAATATATGTTGATCCTTTTTTTTTATATATATAATATATATACTTTAAAACAAAAACCTTAAGCATTGTGTGAACATGGTTTCCAACAAAGCATTTTCCATGATAAGCTTGTCTTTCTACTTTATTAGCCTTCAACACCTCATCAAGTGGTTGAATGTAAGAACCTGAAGTTTTATCAAGAACGTTTGCTTCATTTAAACAAATTAACTCTTTTATCTAGGAAAGTTTTTAAAATTTAAGCATATATGTAATTGTAAACTTTCTAAATATTTTAATTTACCAAAAATGTCATTTTAAATATAATTCAACATTACACATAATTCAAAACTACAATTTTGCAATTACATAACAGTCAATACCTTATCGTTTTTTATTAAATCATAGTGTATTTATTAACTTGAAACTTAAAATAAAAAACATTAACATAAAAATAATAATGCCAACTGTTTAAACATCTTTGTACATTTAACTTAAAAGTTGTGCAAATGTATTAAACTTTATACCTTTCAAGAATATTAAACATGTTTTCAATATTTTTAGGTAGATTATCTCTATATGCCCAAGAAGCATGTTTGATTTCAAGACTACACTTGATATTTTCATTTTCAAATGTAAAATTTTCATCCAGCACAATAAGATCATCTCTTGCCCAGGTCTTTGCAACAACTCTTTGTTTACTGTTAAAAGCAGTTTGGACATTTCTTGTATTTAACCATCTATAATATTTAGTAATTAACCTTTTTCTACATAATAATATTCTCCACATAGTAATATTTTACATTATCAGTGATAAACCTGGTTTATTTGGGGATACATTTTTTAGAAGATAAATTATAAAGCTAACCCATATTTTTAGGACTAAACAAACAGGGCTAAACCAAACAGGTCATTCCTGATCATATAAATATCAATAATACATCATTAAATATTTCACTTTAACACATCTTAACATAACATTTACTTGTAAACATTACTCTTTTAAAATTTGAAATTCCTTTAATTACTTGAAAAAATGCTTTACCTAGTCATTGTTTTTAGTTTATTCCAGGGTATCCCTACGTCAGCTTTAAAAGCAACCAATTCCTCGGCAGAAAGTTTAACAATTCTAATGTTAGCATTTTGCAAAATTTTTCAATGTTAGCATTTTGAAAAATTCTTTTTTGAAAGTAATCAAATGATTTTAGCATAACTGCAGTTTGCATTACTTGTGAATCTTTAGAATTTCCAACCTGATGATTAACTTTCTTCATTAGGAGTCTGTGTCTTTTTTTAAGTGTACTTTTACTGAATGATGCACTTTCTTTGTAAGCTTTAGGTGTTACAGTTAAGCCAAGAGGCTTTGGATAAAAAAAGTAAATCAATAATAGTTATCAATAAAAAAATTCACAGGAAACTTCTTTCAATCTAATATCAACAAATTTAACACAAGAGCAACTGGTAACTTTATTGTACCCCTGAAAAAAAAAAAAAGTTCTCAATTTTCTATTTCTTATCGTGGCCCATATTTATTCAACAAATTAATTCCGAATTATACCTCGATTTCTCTCCCAGACAATATCACTTCTTTAAAGTCGAAACTCAAAAATCATGTTCTTAATATGGAAAATTACCTAGAAATGTTCTAGTTCTGATGGTAAATCAAAATTTACGCTCAAATTAAAATAATCAGCAATCAAAAATGTAAATTTTTGTTTAACAAATAAAGCTAGTATTATTATTATAAACCTCAACACTAACACAAAACATAGTTCATTTAAAAAGAAAAGAAAAAAAAAGTTTGCAATAATAACATGTAAAACATTTCTTTAATGAGAATCACATTGTTTATATGTGTGCTTTACGCAATACCTCAAGGTTCTCGATGATAAGACTAATCTCAGTCTTCTACGAGTTCCCTACAACAACATATCCCTTCTTATCAAGTCATAGCATACCTAATTATTGCTTCCTATACTTAACGGTATTTTGTAAAATGTATTTTTTTTTTTTTTTTGTTTAGGAAGTACAGTAAAAAATTTGTAGTTAATATGTAGTTGTGAAAATAAAAAAAAAAAAAAAAAAAAAAAAAAAAATTGCATGAGATAATGTGTTGTCAAACATGACCGTTGCATGAGTATAACTATTGGTGATGGGGAGTTAATTTTACATCTAACTTAAAATGGAGCATTATATTGTCTCCACAAACTCTTGGTAAGCTAAAAAACATAACTGTAATCAATAAGTCCTAAATTACATAAAGTGTTCTTATATAAAGACTAGCACTATGAATATGCCTATTTAGACTCCAAATTTAAAAACTAATTTAACCTTTGTTGAATCTGTTCAACGCAAAGCAACAAAATGGGCTCAGGGACATTTTTCAATATTGCAAATGACTAAAAAGATTAAATTTTTTATCTACAATGAGTTTTGACCTATACGACTCAACCTAATCTATCAAATTTGTCGGAGATTCCATTTTCCTCAATTCCATTTTCCGCAATTCTGGAGGGTAACATTTCGGATTTAGTTTTTGTTTTTCCGATAATATCGTTCATAATTTCCCATGTTTTTTTAATGCTACCATTGTGTTTTTGTAATTGTTTAGAATAATAGATTTTTTTTCATTTATTTTTAATTTTTTCAAAAAGGTTTTTGTATTGTTTATAGACAGTAAGATTTTTTTCGTTTATATTTTTTAAATATTTAATGTATAGTTTTTGTTTTTTCTTTGACGATTTCTTTATTCCGTTAGTTATCCATGGACATTTCAAATATTTAACTTTTATTTCTTTTTCAATAATTGGAAAGTGTTTATTGTAGTGCTCAAGAAAAATATCAATAAATAAATTATAAGTAGTATTTGTAAGTCTTCGGTTGCATTGTTGATAAACATTTGACTAATTTGTTTTTGATAAAGTTTCTTTAAATTTGTGAATCGAAGATTTGTTAATTTTTCTTTTATATGTTTTAATTTTTGAATTATTTAATGAGAAAGAGTTTTGTGTAAGTGAGAAGAATATTGGAAAGTGCTCTGATATATCAATTTTAAATATTCCTGTTTTTAAAGATATGTCTAATAATGAGTTGGTCAGTATATTATCTATGGCTGTAATTGAGGTTGAAGTGACTCTGCTGGGTTTATTAATTAATGAGAATATACCGAGCTGAAACAAATTATCAAAGAAAACTTTACTGTTATTGTTTTCATTGTATTTTAAATAATCTATGTTCATGTCTCCTATGCAAAATATTTTTTTTTTTCATTGTTGAGTTTAATAAAGATTTGGTTCAGATAGTTAGCAAATTGGATAATATTGCCATCCGGTGGCCTGTAACAAGTAGTTACTAGAATGTTTTTTTTTTTTATTGATTATTTCTATGGTGAAGGCCTCATTGTCGGCATCGGAGAACGAGAGGTCGTTTCTAATTTTTTTTTCAAGATCATTCCGAATATAAACTAAAATTCCTCCTCCTCTATTGGGTATTTTCCTTTCAAAAGAAATCATGTGGTAGTTAGTAATTTGAACGTTTGAATTTGCTTTAGAAAATTCGTCAGTACACCATGTTTCTGTAATACAAATCATGCTGAATGAAAAATTACATTCTAAAAGAAAACTTTTCAATTTGTCGATATTTGAGATAATACTTCTTATGTTTATGTGAATAACTGTTAAATCTTCATTACCTTGTTTGAATTGGGATTTAAAAGTATCAATTTCAAAATATTCTGTATTACAACATTTTTCGTTGAATATTTTTTTATCTGCGTGATAAAAATCATTAGGTAAAATATTATTTGCGGTTTTAAAATAATCGGAGTAATGGGTTTCAAACTCTATTGTTTCGATTGCCATTTTGTCGGTTTACATAATTTAATTACAAAGATTGCGGTTTGTTTGTTTTTTTATTTTATTTTTTTGCAAACACTCTTCTATTTACGAAATTCTCTGACAAATATTTTATCTTATTTGATAATAGCGTATTTGCCTTCTTTGCGTAGCCGTTTGACTTCTTCTCAAAGCTTTTTTCTAATCTCCATTGTTTCATTCGAGAAGTCTTCGTTAATGTGAATACCCGTTCCCTTGAGTTTTTTTGCTGATGTTATTATTTTATTTTTATTTTGAAAGTCTAATAATTTAATAGTCATGGTTCGTGGAGATCTTCTTTTATTTTCCCGATACGATAAGCTCTTTCAACTATTATTTCCTCGGAGATTTCCAGCTTGTTTATAAATATATTTTTAAGCTCAATTGCACGATCATTCCAAGTTTCAGTGGACAGCTCAGTTAATCCATCAATTCTTAGGTTATTCTGTCGTGAACGTTTTTCCAAGTAATTAAATTTGTTTTTTAAATTGCCAATTTCGATGTCTAACAAACTGTTTGCTTGTAATATTTTATTTAAAAAGTTTTCTTCCTGAAAATTAATACTTTCCTTTAAATCACTGATGTATTTTTCAACAATTACAAGTTTCGATTTGTTTTTATTAAACTCGTTTTCAAGTTTGTCAAGTCGATCGGTTATAAAAATAAAATATTTTTAAGTTCGCACTTAAAATATCGGTAAATATCTTTTCCTGATATTTTAAAAGTATAGCAGTTTCAATTAAAATGCTTTTTTTTTGCTCATCAAGTTTGGTGTTTATTAGTTTTTCTATATTTTTCATCATAACTTCCATTTGTAAATAACTAATCGCTCGATAAACACGTCTTGCTCGTTCAATGCCGCAAGTCCCAAATTTACATTATATTTGATATTATTATATTAGGGATTGACCGGAACTAAATATTTTTCGGAACGGGAATTGAACCATAAATACATCCTTAATATATATATAACCATAACGAGAACCAAAACGGGAAACTCTAGCCGAATACGCTATTATATCAAATATAGGATAATAATCACCAAATACGCTTTGATGTTAAACACAAGATAAGATAAGATTAAATATATTTAGTATTATAGCGTAAGTACCATTTTATTATTATATTTTATGTTATATATAAACTTTGATATAATATATCAAAGTTATAACATATAACATATATTATATTTTTACAGCCGTGGCGCAGTGGTTAGAGTTCTAGCTCAGAACCGGCGTCGAACCCAGAGGTTCTGGGTTTGACGCCGGCTCTAGCCCAACAAGTGACCTTAGTACGGAAGGAGGCATGAACTTCTAGTTAAATGTGCTCTGTGACAAGACCGTAAGGACTTCTTGGAGCACCAAAATAACAACAAAAAATAAACATATTTAAACTATTTTGTGTTAATTGATATCGCATCCGATATGCTTTATGAAATATATTTGCAATTTGAATGGGAATTCAGACCAAAACCGAAAATATAAATCTAACCGGAATCCGGTCGATCACTTTAAGACATAATGTTTTACATAAAAAAGTGCAACAAAAATAATTTTCTTGTACCAAAATCTACAAAAATATCTGATTTTTGGAACTGTAGTTACAAAATTTTCGGCGAGTGGGCGACCCCATCTCAAACCCTCCCCTAAGTAAACCATCAATTATTGCCCTCCACCACTGAATCATGTATCCATCCCCGGTTGGTTAAACCTATAGTTTACTGTATAAAATCAAATTCAAAAAGTTATATCAATGATCCAAATAAACAACTGGAATTGATAAGATCATGTTGTAACTTAAAATCAGAGATGTAGCCAAGACAGTAAAGTCCAAAACCGAGACTGAGATCAAGATATTTGGTCTCAAGCCACCCTTTGTGTTGATATTTTTTTTAAAGATCAAGATAGTAAAAAACAAGACAGCAAAATTACGAGACCAAAATCATGACTCTAAGCTATGAAGACCAAAACAAAAACTGCAAACTTTAAGACCAAGACCAAGACTCTAGGCTTTAAAACCAAAAATACACCGTTAAATCGAGACTTTCTGAGATAAAAACTCGAGATTTACATTTCTGCTTAAAATTGAAAAGGTATTTTGAAAAACAGACAATTTCTTTACGAGTAGGCTAATACCTCATTGAAATGGATATTTACAACCAAGACTGTCTTTATCAATATCCAGCGTAGGCAGCCGCTACGGAGCAAGGCCTTTGAAGAGGCAAGCTGGCAAGGTATCACATTATTTTAATCAATTGAAAAAAAGAAAGAACCATAAAAAATCATAATATATCCTTTTGATTCTATTATTATAACTTGAGTCATTGATGGTGAAACCATCAATGACTCAAGTTATAGAAACACCATAAGTCATTGGATAACTATTTATATTATTAGAGAAATTAGTGTCTTTAAGAAGATATCTTAAAGATACTGATTTCTCTGATAATATAGATAGTTATCCAAGTGTTACATATCCGGATATTGTTAACTATTTTTTATTTGCTCCAAGTCCTCTTACTAAGGATCAGTTAAAAGCATACAAAGCTCTTGACAATAACAACAACAACAATAACAACAATAACAACAACAATAACAATATATATATTCTGAAATAAATGTTTTTACATTTCATGGTAATTTACAAATAGTACAAGTACTAATCGACGGTAAACACCAATTAAATAATAATAACAATTATATTATAAAATTAAAGTAAATATAACGAGGACAATTATAATAACAATAATAACAGTAATAATAATATTGACAAATATCACGGAAAAATATTTAAAAAAAAAAAAAAATAATAATAATAATTAATAATGATAGTAATAAAAATGTAAATATACTAATATCAGATATAATAATACTAAGAAAAATATATATAAATATATAATAATATTAATTTAAATATATAATTATAATATAGCAGTAGCAATAATAATCTGTGGTGAGCCTAAGATTTTAGTTGAAGTACTTTTCTAATAAATAGTCAAAAAGGCAGTTTTTAAATTGTGAAATTGAGTTGAGGGATTGAAGATGAAGAGGTAATTTATTCCACGATTTTATGCACTGGTTTGTGATAGAATTATCACCGTATTTTACTGAACAACGATTTGGGATGGGTAATTTAAAGTTGCTAAAAGATCAAAGATAGTAACGATAACTTTTTTTAGTGGTGAAAAAATTGGAGAATGGCGAAGGGAGGTTTACGTGTTTATGATTCCAGACAAATATGCAATTTAATAGATAAACAAGATCACACAGATCACCCAACCACCAATCAGTTTGATTATGCAAATATGTTACCCCATTCAAGCACGTTTTTGCACAGCAGCAACAAAATGGGGAAATGACCATAAAAAAAAAGCATTGACTTTGTATTCCACAACAATGGAAAAGAAACACTCTAAATTTTCAATAAAAAAATTGTGGGTTTTTAATTTCAGTTCAACATCCCTTCCTTGGTGCATCACCAGATGCAGTTATTAATTGTGATTGTTGTGGAAATGGTTGTCTGGAGATAAATATGTCCATATATTGCGAGAGATAAATACATTAGTGAATTATTGGATTTTAAAAATTGTTGTCTGGAATATAAAGCTGGTTATATATCTCTCAAAAAATCACATAAATATTATTATCAAGTTCAGTGTCAGTTTAATGCTTCATCAAGTAACTACTGTGATTTTTTTATTTGGTTATCAAAAGATTCGTATTGCAAAAGAATATTGCCGGATTTGGAATTTATGGACAGGAATATAATAAAATCTAAACAATTTTTTGAAGAATGTATTTTACCTGAACTAATTAACAAATTTTACAGCCAAAAAAATAAATTAATGAAAGAAATATCAGATAAAAATAAATTTATACTAATAGAACACAGCTACTTTAAAAAAGAAAACAAAGTTTTTAATGATCACGATTATTGTATAAAATTGAAATAAAATTGTAGACTTTTAATAAAAACATTTGATACTTAATTTGATAATATTTATTTTTGTTTATAAATTCTAGTTTCACTTAATTATTCAATCCTGTTAAATTTTTCAAAAACTATTCCACAGGAATAATTGAATCACATATATTTATCAAAGAAGAACAAACAATAACAATTTTGTCTATTGTGCATAATCCAGAATCTTTAGTATATAAGTAATCTAATGGCATAATACTTTGCAGAACTTTATATTTGTTACGTAACAATCCAATAACTCTCTCAACGTGTACTCGAACAGAGGCAATTTTCCGGGTTGTTTCTACATCTGAACAAGTTAATTTTAACTTTCCTTTCGTAAATCCTGGAATCTTTAGCTCCCCACAATAAAAGCCAACACTCTCAGCATTGTTAAAACCTCTATCAGCTAAAATAACATCTCCAGGAAGAATGTTTTTTAAAATTGAACAATGCTCTGTTAGGTATTTATCGCTAACACGTCCTCCTCAAGCTTTAGAAACAAATGTTATCACACCTTGTGGGCTTACACCTAATAAGAATTTAACAGTATTGTGATGTTTGTACTGTGACCAAGTTGCTGCTCTTGCGCATAAATTAGATGGTTTATTTATGAATATTTCAAAGCAATCAATTATCACAGCCACTTTTGTTTCAAAATATTTTCCGAAGCATAAAGGCATAGTTTCTATAAGCTCATTGCGAGCAGGCCATTTAATTAAATGTTTCATTCTAAAGTACATAATGTCAATCCATCTTAAAAATACTTTTGATGAAGTCGATTTTGAAACTTCAAATTTGTAAGCAAGGTCTCTAATAGATAGATTTAAACGCAATCTCATAAGCGTCAACGAAAATTCTTCAAAGTACGATAAAACAGAGTTCTCATTTTTAGTTATATTAGGCTTTAAAAAGTTAAATAAACAACATAAAATTTTCAAATTTGGCAACCCAGTGTAAAATGTTACTTTTGAATCTGTATTAAACCATTCAATAGTTCCCACGTGGAGTTTGACTAAATTTACACGCAAATCGTAATTAAGTTTGTTTTTGTATATAAACTCAGTTTCTATTTGATTGATATTTTTGACAGTAATATCTGTTTGAACACTCACATCTACCAAGTTTTCGTAATCTATTGTAACACTTTCTGAGACATTTGATTCACTACTTTTAAAATTCTCTTTTTGAAAATCTACAATTGAATCATCAGAAGGGTTTAAATTAGTGATGCTGTTTCTACAAGAATTAGAATCATTTTGACTTGTTAACAATGAACGATTTTTGTGTCGTAAGTATCTTTCTCTAGGTTTCTCAACGTCAAATTTAAACTTTTTGTGTCCCAGATTTAAGGATGGAACCCAATCAGGATCATTCTGTGAGAAAAGAGAAGCAGGTTTTCCTAAATAAAAATATGAAAATGTTAAACAGTTAATGATATTAAACTTTTAAAGTAATAAAAATGTTTCAAAGGTGAAAAGGCTTTTTTTACCTGTAATAAAATGATCACTGCAAATTCGAGTGTAGAGGACATCAGGATAGTTACCAACTCTGTTTATGGCATTTATCCATTTTTCTCTACGTTCCTTTGATAAAATCTTACCATCATCGCCTTGATTGCAAACTAATTTTGTTAAACGAAAAAAAGATTTACCCTTTTCACGATTTGAACATCCAAACACAGCACAAAATTTGACCATATTATAATTTTTTTTTCTATTACAATATTTGCATATTTATATATTAAACTCAAAGTTAAAATTAAAAAAAATGATAATAAAAATGATAAATAAATCAGATTAGGATTTATATTTTCTTATTTTAGTTATCAATACATTAAATTTTGTAAAATAATATTCTTTTTGAAAAAACTATGAATATAATAATTAACTTATTAGTTCCGCTAATTTAGTTGTCCTCCATATGGCAGAATTGAAATCAAAACAACTGTTAATTATTTTGTGACGTCGAGCTAGGAACGGTGAATTAAAGCATATATATTTTTATATATGTTCTATTTACGCAATTATTAAGCAGTAGACCGTGCTGTAATTTTTTATGCATTATCGTTTGTTAACGAAAGTGTTGCTAAATGTTAAAAATATATTTCACAAGAATTACGATGGTAAGTCTTGAAAATTATATAAACATCTTTAACATTCTGTTGAACTTACATTAGTATTTACATTATTTATATTAAGTAAGTCTAGAAAATAATATTAGCATATATAACATAAGGGTGTATACGAATACTACAACGGACCACACCGGACCACGCCGGACCACACCGGACCACAAACGGACTGCAACGGACCACAATGAACTATGCAGAAGTCTTAAAAATCATTTTTGTTTATTTCGCGAAAGTCATATGTGCAATAAATAGTCACGTGTGCAAATGGCTGTAAAAAACCATTTTTATGTAATAATATAGTTTGAAATACTAATGATTTTTCTCAAAAAAGTAATTTTGATTTTTTTTTAACGAAAAATAAAAAAACTTGGAGTGTAAACCACAAAACCTATAACCATAACTGTGGGAGTCAGCAACTATTTTTTCTTTAAGTAGCTTATTATTTTATAAAATAGATAATATTTTGAATCAAAAAATAAATTTAAAGCCAATTGATCTTGCTTGTAATGTTACCAATAACGTATTGGGACGCCTAATAAGTTATCTACTTACGTTTTTAACAACGAGGTTTTTATCACTTTATGCCAAACTATTATAATTGTGTTGATAGTTTGGCGTTAAGTTTAGACAGACATGCTATAAAATTACACCAATTAAAAAATTGCTTAAGAAAACTTTACATAAGTGCATATGTGTACTTACAAATCAAATATTATTTAATGATAGTTTAAGCCGGCGCAGCACAGTTTTTCTAACTTTATCTTAAATACGAGTATATTGGCATTGCTTTATTCAAAAAAGTACTGTTATATCAAGATTGTAAGATTAAAACTTTCATATTTTTATCTTTTATTGTTCATTATGGTAAACGTTAATCAAGTCTTGACCTTTTGACAAAGCGATTGATAATTTTTACTGTTCGAGAGCACAATGTAGTGCGCTATGAAACCAAATATGAATCAAGATTTTTAAACTTTTTTTATTTCAGATGATTACTATAAATTAGTTTGATATAAACTGGTATTTTCATACTCTTTTATTCAACAGTTCAAATGCCAGCAAAATGCATCAAATTTCCGTGTGCCGTTTGCGAAAAAACCTGTCGTACAAACAACATACAATGTGAGAAAGGATGTGGATTATGGATTCATCAAAAATGCGTCCCATTGTCAGATGTTGAATTTAGAAAATTTAGGAAAAGTAATTTCTACTTTGTTTGTCCAAAGTGTGTATGGACAACTGACAAACAAACTAACAAAATACAGTTCAACTTTATTGCCAGCTTAAATAGGTAAGATATGTCTAACAAATTAGTACAGTTATATTTTGTTGCATATGCATAACAAGCCTGGGCTTTAAGTTTAACTTACGTGAAAGTAACCTTACACGTTTTAGAAACTTTAAGAATTTTAATAAGTTTATAACATAGCTAACAACAACCTAGATCATGGTTGAGGTCAGTAAAGACCAAAACACGCCGTGCTAAATGTTTAATAAGCTAGTAATTTAAGGGAGAGTAAAAGTAACATATTTCATTTTAAAATAAAATCTTAGCTGTCTGAATCTTTAACTTCTTTTTTTTCAATAAATACAATATACACGATTTAATTTACAGAGTTCAAGAATCTCCAACTTTCGATTACAGCATTTCAGAACGTGGTTTCCTACAATTCTACTCTGCTGAACCAATTTCATTAAACAAATCACAAACTATGCTGGGTGTTGAAGATGCTATATCGGTAAATATTATTAGACGATTTCATGGCCTTATGCTTAGCAGTATGTCTCCTCGTGCTGTGGCTGCAGATGGTAACTGTTTATATCGAGCTGCATCATTAGCTTTATTTGGAACACAAGAGTACCATGTTTATTTGGGTTTAATCTCTGTAATGGAGTTACTCGAAAACAGAGGATTTTTTATCGTAAAAACGATAAAAAATTATCTTCTATTATGTCAGAGCTACTTGAAATTCCGTTGACAAACTACGAAACCATTGTAAACGACGCGGTGAATTTAGGAACCACGTCTTCTATGGTTCATATCTATGCACTAAGTGCTGCAACCGGTATCATCATACAGTCTTATATGCCTCCAACATGCGCAATAGAGATTCGAAATCCGTACACTCGCTTAGTTGTTGGCTGTAATGTTTTAAATGCTGGAAAAGATGGTTTTACTTTGATGTGGACTCAGTGTTCAGAACCGGGGCTCCCCGAGGACTTTAAACCAAACCACTTTGTTTATCTAGCTCCAACTACGCTATCAAATACTGTTGAAGAGCGGTTTGTACTTTTTTTAGTTGAACTGTATTAAAATTTCAAAATATTAACAACTTTTAATTTTTTTACAAATTCATTTAATAAATTTTTTGAGAATGTAATTTTTTGATAAACTCTTTTTTTTATTATATGGTTAATAAAATTTAAAGTTGTAACTTAAATGTTTAAAGAATGTCTTGCCAAATTGAAAATACATCACTTCAAATAGTTTCTGATACTGGGTCTGAATTACACACTGAATCTGATTCTGAGGCAGAAGAAGAAAACATCAACCAATCTTCAAAAACTTCAATAACACCAGACATTCAACTAACATCGCAATCTGTCAAAGCAACGACTGTTCTTTATCCTTTGTCAAAAAAAAGTTTTCTCGATACTCGTACAATTTTAGAACTACTACATGACCAATGGGACAAAGTTACCGTAGTTGATTGCATACCACATGGAAAAAAAAGAAAATGTGTGTTGTCTAATTCGTAGAAATTTTGCGATGGTAGGTTGTAGTGATATTTCATACAACGTAGTTGATGACGATTGCGGTATCTGGAACTCTAAACAATATAGAACAAACAAGTGCTCATACGTTATTTCCGATGGCTTTGTTGGCAGACGATTGTTTTTGCAAGCTGGAGAGTATTGCAAAGAAGTATTATCTAAAGGAAAACGACATTACATTCATTTCAACCCGCAACCTGAAGCGGAGAACGTTATTACTATAGTACGGACTTATTGCACATTAGCTGCTAGTGATGACTATAAAAGACGAGTGACATATTTGAACAAGAGCAATCAAACAGATTGTACTTTAGCTGTAGTAGAATATATTGGTGAATACGTTACCGGACAAAAGCATGGGAATACAAAAATCCAAACGCTGGTCCATACGTCCGAACACCAGCACCTACATCAGTTTCTTATAAGTAATATGCTAAAAACTAAACCTGTCCATGAAGTATACAATAATCTTAAATCTTCACTCAGTATAGAGGATGTTCCGCGGAACTCAAATGTAATTCGTCGTCAAAAGACGTCTAATAGTAAAAAAGAAAACAAATCAGGGCGTCAGTCAATGCACACTTTTGCTAACGAATATCAAGCCGTATTCAATATAATACAATCTAATAGTTTTGTAAGAAAATTTGATTGTGACAATCAACGCACCCCAAGCGTTATGAATTAATGGACATTTTTTTGCGCACCTTCGTAGCAACGTTGTTATTGGTCTTCCTAATTGGACAAACAATAATAGCGAAAGTATTAACCATGTGCTTAAAAGTTATACACAATGGAGAATTCAGCAGCTCCCAGATTTAGTTAAAAAGCTCAACTTATTAGTCGAAAGCCAACAAATTGAGGCAGATCGTTCTTTGTGTGGTCTTGGCGACATTGAACTAAAACCAGCTTACGCTAATCACAGAATAACTATTGACACTTGGAAAGAAAGAAATGATGCACAACGGATTCGAGCCAGTTTAAAATGCTTTCGTTTAAAATCGTCAGTGAAGTTGTCAACGTCAACAGATGGACAAATGACGATTCCCGTAGCGCCTGGACAAGGCAAAAACCTCATCAAAAAAAACGGCCTCTAAACGAACGCACAACTTCAATAACAGGAACTTTAAATAGACCGAATCTTAAAGATAGTAAAATACAAATTTAGTTGTAACGCATCAATTTATATTATATATTTAAAGAGTTTTTGCAAAATCTTTTTATTGTTTAAGAACAATTTAAGCATTTTTATTTTTAGCTTTTTTTATTTTGCCATTTTAGAATATTTACAATCTCTAGTAATTTAACAAAACTGATTTTCTAACTGCTCTAGTGTAGTCTTCTTTTTGATATCTGCATAAGTTCTTACTTGGCTTCCTTACTGTATTTTGCCTTAACATAATTATAATAACATAATATGTTATATATAGAAAAACTAATAAAAATTGGTCAAAGGTAATATTATTTACCAATTTTTATTAGTTTTCAAACTATCTGTCTAGAAATCAAACACGAAAAAATTGTATATGACTTAAGCTCAACTAAAATGGTCCGTTGTGGTCCGGTGTGGTCCGTTGTGGTCCGGTGTGGTCCGGTGTGGTCCGGTGTAGTATCCATAACATTACTGTTTTACGAGAGTTTCTAAAACGCCGAATTCTAAAACGCCGAAAAGCCGAAATGCCGAAAAACAGAAGTAGAGTAAGAGTAACAGAATAAAAAACGGAATGAGAGCAATGAATTACCGGTAGTCAACCCCCGCGTTATTAATGTTTAAATTATTGTTTTAAATTTAAAAAAAATTCAAAACATGTAAAATTAAAAAACAAAATGTATCAGTAAATTTTGTTTAAAAAGACAAAACCAAAAGCCAAATTTGGCTTTTGCTTTTGTCCTTTTAAACTTTGCATTTACAAATGCGCAATAAAAAATCCGGGGGATATTTAACTTTTCGTTATCTTTTTTAACGGTTACCGAAGTCTATTATTACGCCATTTTTTTCGGCATTTCGGCTTTTCGGCGTTTTAGAATTCGGCGTTTTAGGCGATCCCCTGTTTTACACGTAACTTTAATATTTAACTGTTCCAAAACGGTTCCATTTGTCCACTATTCTAATTATAAAAATTAATATAAATTATTACCTATATCGATCAAATTGTTTCTTTCTCATGATTTAATACAAATATATAAAAGAGTGTTCTTAGAACAACCATTATTTAAAAAAGTTTTAGAATATATGATAACATTTAATATTTTGAATGAATTATGTTATTAAAGACTGCTCTTGTCAGATCATATCCTCATCAATCTCCAAGAAATATTTTACTTGGTAAGTATCTTAAAGTTTCTTGTTAAACAGAGATTATATGGGATAATAATAGAGTGCATATGAAATATTACAAATAAATTTTTTGGATTGAGGATCATTTGAAATTAATTTTTAGTCCAATCCAAATAGGTATCTGATCACAGAAAGTAATCTCTTATTTCAATTTAAATAATTTATGAAACTGATGCACATTTTTTATCTGAGAAATCTAACATTGAACATCGATGACTTTGTTTACTTTTGTTGCAGAGTTAACAGATATTTCAGGCTTAACAAATGACTTTGTTTAGTTTTGTTTCAGAGTTCAAATATAGCACTATATTTTTTTGTATTATTATCTAAATTGATTGTTATTTTCTTTTAATAGTAGGCATTTAGGAGTTTAGTGCGCTGAAATGTTCACTCAGTTATAATTTATTTTTATGTGAAAATAGTGTTTTTTACACACATTCAAACATTAAGTGATGTGGCTTTAAATATTGAAATTAAAAAATAATTTTTCAAAATTAAAATTAACTAAAATTGTATTGGGACTCAATTGATATTTTAATAAATGGAGTTAATCTAACCACAATAATATATACAAAGAAAGACTATTCATGTTTTTTTTTTCTTAATTAATTTATCAAGTAATTAAGACTGTTAATGATTTGTAAACTATATGCTTGATTGTTTTGATTTTATGATTCTGGATTTTATGGAGGAGAAAATGAATTGCATTTTTAAATTTTATCTTATAGATTTAAATGTGCAAGTTTATTGGGTCTCTCAATCAATATGTGCTGTGTAATATCATAAGTCAAAATATTATAATATCAAATCAAAGTTTTATATAAAATTAGACCTTACACTATTTAAATTCAAATATAAACTTTTGTAAAAATTTCTTTTTTGCTGAACTGTATATTGTAAATTTATTGTAAAGTGTTTAGATCTTATTTTATTAAACAACTACTAATGAATATTCAATGTAACATTTTTCTAAGAGCTTGTCTAAAATAGCCTTGGAGAGCATTACTAGTATACTTTCAAAGTTTTTTTTTTGACAATTTTAATTTTTAACTATATATTTTCTTTTATATTATTTTTATGTTATATTATAAATATAACAGTTCAGTTAAAGATACAAATTTGTTGAATGATGAGTCAGGTGAGATTTGACGTTTTGATTGATAGAACGGAAGGTACCAACTCAGTTGAGTAGCAACCAATGAAACTTTTTGAAAGAATAAAAGCTTCCATACTTGCCTGTTTTCAGAAGATTACATAGGAGGCACATTTATCAGTGTAGAAAGAAATGACATCAGCTCAAGGACTGTCATGAAGAAAATCACAGAAAGAATCTCAGTCAGCTTTAGGATAATAGTAAGTAGTGCAATGATAGGGTGAGTTAAAAAAAGAGAAGAAATATTTATTATTATTATCAAACTACAACGACATCATCGTGAGAATTGGCTATATAAAGACCATTTATGGTGGTTGTAAATATGCATTTTTAATATAATTGTCATAATTTTTTTTTAAAATGTTTGTTGTTTTTGAGTTTTGACAGTATAATGGCAGTTGATTCTATTGTTTGACTATCCTGTTTGTGAAGAAGTTGTACCGGATATGTTTGTTTTTTATCTACATAAACAATCTTCCTGACAACCTTACATCTAAAGTAGCTCTTTTTGCTGATGACTCAACTTTATACTCCTGTCTTGACAAAAAGTCTTCTCTTTTCGATCGCCTAGAACAAGCAGCTGATCTTGAATCCGATCTCACTTCTGTAATAGATTGGGGTTCACAGTGGCTTGTGAATTTCAACTCTAACAAAACCCAGTTGTTTACTGCAAACAACTATCGTAACATGGTCAGCATTCCTATATTAATAAATGGCAATCCTCTTACTGAGTCCTCCTCTTTACGTCTTCTTGGATTATCGTTTACTACTGATCTTTCATGGAAACCATATATACAATCAATTACTAAATTAGCTTCGTGCTCGCCATTTCCTTACTTCTGATTCCATTCTCTACCTCTACAAATTTCTTATTCGTCTCTGTATGGAATACTGTTGTCATATTTGGGCTGGCTCTTCTAATGATGCTCTTTCTCTTCTAGACAAGGTCCAAAAACGCATTTTAAACGTTGTTGGACCTGAACTATCTGCTAAGCTTGAGCCTCTTTCCCATCGTCGTAAAGTTGCATCTCTTTCTCTTTTCTACAAATACTATCATGGTCACTGCCCAAAGGAGTTATCATCTCTAGTTCCATCAACTAAAATTCATTCTCGTTTTATTCGTCATTCAGCTAAGTCTCATTCGTTTACTGTATCTGTCCCTGTATGCTCTAAAAACTTTTATTCATCTAGTTTTTTTCCCCGCACTTCAATCCTTTGGCACTCTCTCCCATCTTCATGTTTTCCTGACTCATACAACCTTCAACTTTTCAAGTCTTCTGTCAACCATTTCCTTGCTCTATAACTGTTCTTTCTTTCCTTTTCCTAGTAACTCCCAACTTAATAGTGGTTGCTTGCAGCCACTATTAAGTTGAAAGTTTTGTTGTCTTGTGCCACGATTGTGTTTTTCTTGGATTAATATAGAATTTAAGTTTATTTTATTTAGTCCATTTTTAATTTTGAATTGTTGTATTTGGTCTCCTCTTAATTGTCTTTCTTCCAGTGTTGTCAGACCAAGGCAGTGGATCCTTTCCTTGTATGTTTTACCACTAATTTCTCGAACTAGTTTCGTTGCCCATCTTTGGACTGATTCAATTGCTTTGATATCTTTTAATTTATTTGGATTCCATACTGAAGCGCCGTAGTGCAGATGTGACCTCACCAATGGCGTGAAGAGCATATAAAAGTGGTAATATTAATGTATTTGAATGAATTTTTAAGCTGACCCAATATACGATTTGACGTTGATATTACGGATGGATTTGCCGGTCCCACTTTAAGTCAGCGCTGATGATCACTCCTAGGTCTTTCTCAAACTCTACCTTTAATAATTGATGCCCACTATGATAATTATACTTTTGATTTGATTTCCCAATGTGAATTACTTTACATTTACTCTCATTTAGAGACATTTGCCATATTTCGCACCATTTTGATATAGTGTTAATATCATTTTGTAAACTGATCGAATCGTTTTTATCTTTTACGATTCCAATCATTTTTATGTCATCTGCAAAAAGTTTTGGATTATTTTTGATTTATGATGCCAGGTCATTTATGAAAATTATAAACAGTAATGGCCCTAGTACTGAGCCTTGAGGAACCCCACTAAGCACATGAAGCCAGTCTGAAATGGCGTCTCCTAGTATGACACGCTGTTTTTGATCTTTTAAATAGTTAATTATCCAGTTCAGCATCCTATTTACTATTATGTATGCTATTAATTTTCTTAAACAAAGTCGTGTGTGTGGTACTCAATCAAATGCTTTACTGAAGTGTTTAAATATTATATCAACTGGAATGCCGTTGTCGGTAGCTTTTGTAATTAGATCAAATGATTCAACCAAGTTTGTTGTGCATGATTTTCCCTTAACGAAGCCGTGTTGATCCTTTGATATTAAATTATTTGTTAAAAGATGTTCTACTATTTTGTCCTTTATGATGGTCTCCATTTGTTTGTTTAATTCTCTTAGTTTTTTTCTCCTGAAACTTTAGATTAAACATTTCAGGAATTTTGCTTCTATCATTAATCAAATTTCCATCATTATCCAAGAGAGTTTTGATGCCAACTTTGATGTTTCGTTTTTTGTTAATGTAAGAATAAATCAATTTTGGGTTTGATTTTGCGTTTGCTGCTAATTTTTTTCATACTTAAATACTGCTCGTTTCACCTCTCTTGCTACTTTCTTTTTAGTTTCCAAGTATTTAAGTTTTAGATCATGTTTGAAACCACTTACTTTTAATTTGAACCAGAGATTTTTTTTTTGTTTTTGGTTAGCTCTATTAGTTGTTTGTTGAACCAATGTGGCTGTTTTTGCATGAAATATAAATTTTGTTTTTTTATGAACTGTTCACATCCATTGTCGTATATTTCAACGAAGTTTTTGTAGTTTGTTTCAATATCAAGATCATTGTTGAGTTTATTTTTCCAATCAATATTTTCAAAAAATGAATTTAGATTTTCATAATTGCATCTTTTGTAGACAAATTTTTTGGTTGAGTATCTTTTTGTTGTATTATTGTTTGTTAAATTTAAGTTGAATGTTAACGATAGATGTGCTTTATTGATATGATCTAAAGGTTTTCCAGTTTTCAACTCGCTGACTCTCTCATACTTCCGTAAAAATAAGGTCACGAATATTTGTTGTTTCACAATTGTTTGTTTGAAAGGTTGGTACATACACGTGTTGAAAAAGAAATGCGTATTGGATAGCACTTACAAAACATTTGAGTTGTTCATCTTCTTGTAACAAAGAGGGAACACCATTTATGTCCCAGGCTAAATTAGTAAAGTTGAAATCACCTGTTATTATTGTACCGGTAGTTTTTCTACAATCATTTAGTTTTCGCGTTTCTTCAATTGAGTTAATGATTCACTGGTATTCCTTGCAACTCGGCGGTCTGTAAATACACCCTATTAGGATTCTTTCAGTTCCATATGTGAGTACACACCATATTTGTTCTCCGTCTTTGGATTTTAGCACTTTGTTTGTTGTTTCACAAATGTTGAATTTATTTTTAGCATATATACAGACACCACCTCCCCTTTTGCCTTCTCTATTACGATGAAATATTTGGTATCCGCTTAAATTTGGTACAGAAGAGTCATTAAACCAAGTTTCCAAAATCGCCATTATATCATAATTAAAAATTAAGCTTACAAGTTCAGATAGTTTGTTATTTAAAGATGTTGCATTACAGTTGAAAAACTTTAAATGCGATTTTTGGGTAATTTTGTTCTTACGGTCCAAATTTTTTAGTACAAAATTTTTGTGATTTTTTGAACTTATAATTGACATTTTTTTTATTTCATCGTTTTTTAATTTTTTGAATTGTGTTGCTCCTGATACCATAACGAAAGGGTGATTCTTCTGTCAGATTGGCATTTAGTTTATTTCTTTCTTTACGCAAATCTAACTTGGCTTGTGCCGGTGTCATATCAAGATTAATAAATACATTAGGAAAATTAACTTTTCCTTTCAATTTTTTTACTGCAGAAAGTATTGGAATTCTTTGTTCTGGTGATGATAATTCAATAAGTATTGCTCCTTTAGCATTTAGGATATTTGGTTTCGGTTTAAATCTTTTTATATATACAATTTCATTGGTATCAATATTTATATCAGTAAAGATTTTTTTGACTTTCTCTATATCAGCTGCTTCTCTATATCAGCTGCTTTTTCTTTATTAGCTGCTTTTTCTTTATCAGCTGCTTTTTCTTTATCAGCTGCTTTTTCTTTATCAGTTCCAGTTGATTCAGAAACACCAGAAGTAATAATATTTTTCTCCTATTTTTTTTTAGTTCTTCTTCAACAGAAATCGCATTAATTATACTTATTTGCTGAGGCATTAGCTTACTTTTTATGCCAGCAGTTACAACATTGCAAGAACGGATATCGTAATCTTATTCAGTATGGTTATCAGTATGATAGGTTCAAATATATAAATTTTTTATTTTTATTTTTTTTAATTTTATGATTATTTCTATTCTTTATTAGTTATTTATATGAAACTTTAATCAATAATTATCTTCCGGTTGTCGATTTTTTTTTTCTTTTGAACAAAAGTAATTAGTTTTAGTTTTATTGTACTTGTCCCTTGGTAAATAATTTGTAGTTTCTTGTAACGGCTCAGTTCAGACTCGATTTCAACAAAACTAACTAGTAGTAATTTAAGCAATAGTAACAGTCCTCGATACAACAACAAAAATAAAAAAATAAACAAACACCACAAAAATAATATCACCACAAACAGAAGCAAAATCGATTTCTAGTTATCTAATGATAATAGCCAATTTTATCAATTTAAAACAAAATAGTGACTAGCGATCGAAAACACGTCATGTTATAGAGGTTATTGCTTTGATCATTGCTATTATAAAGATCAATTTGATCAGAAATAACATTTAAAAGAGTGCAGTCTTAAGAAGAAGGAGAATGATTGGGAACAAAGAGAAAGATGATAGAGTGAAGAGAAGCTAAGCGGAAGCACATAAAAGAATAGTCAGAGGATTCAAATCTAATTTCTCAGCAACTTGTTGAATTGGTGCGTAAGTATATGCCTAAACCAAGTATGTAACTATTGGAGTCTTTGGAAGCGAACCCAAGGATAGTAGCTATTAATACTAAGAACATCAGACAAAAGAACAGCTAAATTTAAATTAATCTCACAAAGAGCAAGCAAGTCTGGTGAATTTAGCAAGATGTAAGTTACTTTAAAGACTACAAATATTTGTGAAAGATATTGAAACAGTTAAGTTTAAGTTAATGAGAGCTTGACTTATTCTTATATAGAGCATGGTATTCCAAACAATGACCTATGCAATTACTTCAGTCCTTCTAACTATGTGACTCCTTATGTGACCTTCACAATGCACATCAAAAGCACTAATAAGGATACTTTGATTTTTTACAGCCTCTTTTTCTGTGCGTAAAATGATCATTTTTATCAAGACACCATCTCTTGCTTTAACTCAACCAAAAGCTCCAAGTAATAAAAATTTGGAGTTTATTTCTCTTAACATTTGCATAAAAAAGTAAACCTTACAAGGCAGCATATCATAGGATAGATATTTTTTTTTTTACATAATACAAGTAGCAAGGCAACGTGACGATCATAAACCCGAACTGACCTGGAGGAGTTAAAAGAAGTTACTTCTTTGAGCAGTACTTTAAAACATTGAACAGGAGATATTGGAAATAGATTAAAAAAAAAATTACATTTATTTTTATTTCTGGCTTCTGTATTTGCAACTTGTTATAAAGTAAAAAAAGTAAAAATTGTTTATACAAAGCTCTATAAGAGCATCCAATCTGAGTATTCAGTTTTCAAATTTGAGTATTTGGTATTCAAGTGAGTATTTAGTATTCAAGTATTTTTGTGCTTTGACTATATAATAATTGAATATTTATCTTAAAGTATTCAAATAATTTTTAAAATTAGAAGACAACAAGCTTTGCAGCAAAATATAATATAATTATTAAAATTAAAAAAGTAGTTCATTAAAATCTCTCTAATTAAAATCTCCTTATTTTGAAAAGCTCGGAGTTCGATTAAATTCTACAAAAAAAAATTTTTTTGGGGTGTGTGTCATTATTTTAATTGCTTTTTAAATATTATGGAAAAAATCTTTTTAAATATTATGGAAAAAAACACAAAAACTAACGCAGAAAAAAAAAAAAAAAAACTAACAGTTCTATTTGTGTTAATAAGGTAATCCACTGCTGTAGAGTGGTAGCCCTTCTACAAAAAAATTTGAATTGGTGTATACAATTGCAAATTAACTACAAAAATCTACAAGAGCCTATAGATATGAATGTAATCAAAGAAAAATCTATCGAAGTTATGATTAATGAGGCCCTAGAGCAGGTGAAAATAAGAGCAACCATTAATAACAATACCTTAAACAAAAATAAAGTTATTGAAATGATCAAAATTAAATAATTAAAAAGATTAATGATCTTAGAGACCAAATCAATGGAGTTACCATTAAACCAACAACAGCAGCTAATCATTCTTATCTTGTTATAGCAAAGTGAAACACTTATCTAGAGAACTTAACTTCTGGGCAAATAATCCTTGTTTGCTGACAAGACGAACGAATTGCGAGAATTTATAATGAGAGCAGAAAAGAAACTACATTTGCTTTTCTTCACTGAGACCTGGTTTGATCAAACGTCAGACAATCAACTTCCTGGCTACAAACTCCATAACAAAAAGTGGGGAAGCAGAGGAGATGGTGTAGCCATCTACATTAAAGATGATAATCCAGCAAATGAAACAAAAATGAATCAACTCAACAGATATCGAACAAGTATGGTGAGTGATAACGGTAGGCAATCCATCTTAATGGGCTGCATATAATGATCGTATGGTAATGACTTGGGAGTTCTAAAACAAATCATCAAATTGATTGATTCAGGAAAGCAAAACTGTCAACATTAGACTGCTCACCTGTCTTAATCTACGGCAATTTCAACTTCGACTATACAATGTATGAGGTACTTAAGACTGATGGAGTTGTAAACATACAAAGTGAATATCCAACTGATGTGACATTCCAGCAATGTTTAAACAAAAACTTTCTCATGTAATGATCACTTCCCCCACTCACCGCAGAAATAGAGAAGAAAGATCTTTAAACATACTAGATTTATTAATTACTAATGAACCTGACTGCATAAAAGATCTATATGAAGGTAACTCACTTGGCTACACACCAGCAGGGGAAGCCAACTGCTTTCTCATAGGTTCATTTGCTACAAACACCGCATCAGTTAAAGAAGAACAAAAAAGATTCGTTTGGAGTAGGGCAAACTGTGAAGCAATCTAGGCGCTAATCACATCCTATGACTAAGTGACAATTTTCAATTTCCATTCAGTAAACAACAGTTATCAGGTGTTTGTAAACAAAATCAAAGAGGCAGTCACCCTACACATACCTTCAACTAAACTGTTCAAGCAACAAAAACAACTATGGAATACGCCAGAAGTTGAAAAAGCAGTGGAAAAGAAAAGAAATCTTTGGTGCAAATATCAAGCAGTTGGTAGATGGACTCACATAAAGATTCAAGAAGAGCATAAGGTAGCCTGAAAGGAGCTAGTTTAGGTTGTAGGATCAGCAGTGGTTTATTACAAAAATGAAATTGCAAACTGTTTTAAAATCAATCCAAAAATGTCTTCTAACCAAGTCAAACACAAGCAAATAGTGAATGAAACGGTGAAGTCACTAAAAGACAACAATGGAAATCTTACAACAGACAGTCATAAAATTCCTCATTTACTTAAGATATATTTCCAGTCTGTATTTGTTGTTGAACTATTACATCAGATGCTAACTTTTAAGATAAGAGAATCATGAAACATTGCCTTGAAAATAGGCTCTTTACAAAATCTCAACATGGATTTTTTTCAAGATGCGGCTGTACAATTAATCTACTGAAGGCACTTGACATCTTAACAGAAGCACTATTTCAAATTATGCCATAGACATGATTCACACAGATTTTACTAAAGCTTTTGACAAAGTACCTCGCCAGTGTCTTCTAAAACTTAAATTATGTACTCCTCGAGTGGATAACTGACTGGTTAAAAAAATGAAAACAGAGAGTGGTTATCAGCAGTAGTAAGTCTTAATGGGTAAATATTTCTACAGAAGTTCCACAAGGTTAGGTCCATTCTGTTTTTAATATATGTAAACAACCTTCCAGACAACATGGTGCATCATAAAAATCATTGTTGATGACAGTAAGATCTTAGAGGCCATCAAAACAGAAGATGATGCATCAAAACTATAATAAGACATAGATCATGCAGTTAAACGGTCTAAGAAGTGGCTGATGTTTTTCAACCTTGACAAATGTAAAGCCATGCCTTTACTCAATGCTTGACATAGATAACAATTGGATAGATCTTGGATCAACAGTTATTGAACGTGACTTTGGTGTCCTAACATCAAATGACCTAAAGGTTTAACATCAAGTAGAAGTTGCAGCTGCTAGATCAAATCAAGTACTTGGCAGACTAAAAATCATTTTACACTAGAGATAATGTTATGGAAGGTACTCTACATGACATATATTAGACCTCATCTCGAGTATGCCATCGAAGCCTGGTCTCCTCTCCTAAAAAATGACATAAAAATACTTGAACGCAGTCAACAGCGAGCAACCAAAGCAATAAGCAAGATAAAGCACAAAAATTATGAGGATAGACTTGCCGCACTCCATCTCATCACTCTAGAAGAGTGAAGAAAAAGGGTTGACCGGATTCAGCAGTATAAAGTTGCAAACGAAATAGAAAAAATTGACTGTGTAATTCCACAAGTATATACACAATCCCTATCAGAGTATAATCTGCGTTGACATAATCAATGCTTAACACAGCAAATTATGAAAACCTGCCACGAACAGGACAATTTTTTTACTAATCGAGTTGTTAACAACTGAAATAGGCTTCCACCAAATGTAGTCATTGCAAACTCAACAAACATTTTTAAAAGTTGGTTTGACACGCTTTCAAAGCTAACCAGGACGCACTGTGTGTCCCGAATTATGTCATCACAGTGGTGCTTAGTGCTGCAATGCTTCATCAGAGTTTACAGCTAAAGCTTTATTTTTATATGATGGTTTAGCTTGTTAAATTTTGATTAATGAACAAACAAATTCACATTCATTGCATAAGCATACATACATAATGTTACATAATTGAAGTAAGAATTTTGTCAATTTTTTCAAATAATGTTTTGTATCACGCTTCAATAAAAAATCCCCCAACCTCAACAGCTTCTGAAAAAGTATTATAAAAATTTATGCTTATCAGCAGGTCCAATTAACACAAAAGAAGTAAATTGTGAAATATTCTGTTCATTTTATTATTAAAATATATTTTTTTAGAAAAAAAATTATTTAAAAGAATAGTTAAATCATTCAGAACTATTATTAAATTTTTTTTATTGATTTATTCTTCATTTTTGTTAATACTTTGTTTTACACGCTTTTTTTTAATTATTCAACTCTTGCACTGTTAAATGAGTTGTTTACAACTCTGTAGTAATAAATCAGTAGGTAAAGGATTTAAAAAGGAAAGCCATTAATCAAAACTGCTTACATTTATATTTTAAAAATAATTTTGTGATTAATTTTTTAACTTAGCTGTAATAAACAAATTTTTGTTTCAGGATAGTTCATATAATTGGCCAACTTGCATATAATTGACAACTTGGCCACGGCTCTTTGCATGTTTTGATAATTAGCACTTTTTACAATGTGCTAAAAAAATAAAGCAAACTTAAATTAAAATAAACAATCAAGAAGCTGAAAAGAGAATAAAATCAAAAAAAAAATTACAAAAATTAAACTAAAAAAATAAAAATCGTAAAGAATGACAAAATAAATAGAAGAAAAAAAACATTACTTAGTGTAAACGAAAAAAAGTTAGTAAGCCAAAGTTAAAAAAAAAAATTTATCACAGCTTTATCAATCTTTATAATACTCCAAGCCTTCCCAGGAGACGTGTGCAGTTTTCTATCTTGTTTGTCCACAAAAAAGTTTTTTATTTAGGCAACTTGGTCACAGCTGTTTGCAAGTTTAAATACTTTAAATAAGCGTTTCAATACTTTATGGCAAAAACAAAGAAAGCATAACTAATAAAACAGGAAATTAAAATAAATTTAAATAGAAAAATATAAAAAAAATTATTAATTTAAGTAATTTATGTTCTTTGTTACTTTTATTTTTTAGGGTGGTTGTTATTAAATTTAGTATTTCAAAAGATTTGCTGTTGCTGAAAAAAGCACCCTAAATATAAGAAAAAAAAAAATTACAACAATCTTTAAATAATTGCATCTGCAAGGCATTTTTTAACTATCCAAGTAACTTTTTTATAAAATTTAAAATTTGCAACACAAAATTTTATTAAATTTCATGGCACTTTTAAACAACCTAATTTACTTTTGTTTTTAAACATAGTGCTGTGTTGAATTTATCACTTTCTAAAAAATTTAATAAAAAATCTGTGGTGGGGGGCAGACGCCATCATGACCTTCCCCCTTACTATGGATCCGCCCTTGTATTAGCCTATTTTTGATAATTAGTAGCAAGTTTTGATAATTAGCCAAAAAGTGCTAATTATCAAAACTTGCAAAGAGCTGTGACCAAGTTGTGAAAACAAAGTATTATATGCGTGATCATATAAGGCGTGCAACCGCACGCCTCTTACCAAAGACCTGTTCAAATAAAAGAAAAAATTCTTTATTAATATTTGTTTTTTGAAATATTATTTTTAGCTCTTAAAAGTGTATAAAACATTAGATTAATAGCATACATACTATTTAGGATAGAGCATTCTCAAAAATATGATTAGCAACAGGGAGAAACTGTTCAAAATTCTTTGAAATCTTGAGTATTTTTAGGTGTTTGAGCACTCTATTTGTATCTATTTTCCTTGCCAAATACAGTTGTAATGGTTTTAAGTTCTATATAGCATTTTTTAAAATTTAACTATGTTTCCAAGTTGAATTTTCCAATTTTTCTTTAAAAAAATTTTTTTCTTTCTTATTTACTGTTATATGAATTTTTTTTTAAAAAGATTTGTATATTTGTATGTATATTTATTCTTTTTTCAGAAAATGTATTGTTTTATGGGGTAAATATAATGCCTTCTTTCACTATTTTATAATTTTAAATATCATGTGTTGATTTTACTGATTACAAATATTAAATTGAGGTGCGAAAAAGTTCATGCATAATTGTTATATTACTTTTGGTAAACTATTTGAGTATTTGAATAATTTCATGCTTTTTTATTTGATATTCAAATAGTTGCAAAGCTTGAGTAATTGGATGGCCTAATTTAAACTTTAATTAAGTACATTTCAATTTTATGATTTAATAAATTTTTAGTTTAAACGCTTTTCATAGTTAATTTATTACATTTTCTCCGGTTATTTTAACCTCTACAAGGAATATGAATTTACTTTGTATAAACAAAACTCCATTTTAAATTTGTTTAGAGTTTTTTTTGTGTAACACTGTGCTTCTTATTTTTAATTGCTTTAATATCAAACTTATTTTCTTTTAAATTTAAAAAAGTTTAATGTTTCTTAATTGTTTTTTTTCTAATATATTTTTTCTCTGCATATGTTTGTCATAACTTAAAAAAAAGTTCCATTAAATATCTTACTAAATTTTTCTGTTATTATTTATCTCTATATTTTGTAACTTTATTTTATTTTAGTTTGGGTGCTGTTGAGACATGGTTTTAATTTTGTAATTTTAATGAATTGAAATTTACTCTATTGATCATTAGCCAACAGTTCAGGAATAAAAATTGAATTTAACTCCAAGGTAAGATTAATTTTGTTGATTGGTAACTTTAAAAAATGGTTTCTATGTTTAATTATGTAAATATAAATTATTAATTTTAATCTTATTTTAACAATCTTAGGTTATGAGGTTATTAATTTTTGTAAATTTATGCCACCCACCCTGAGCTTATTAAGACCCTCCTTTTATTTATTTAAAATGTCAAAACAGAAAGAAAAATAATTTCAGTGTAAACCAGCATAAGAAATTAGAAAAATAAACTTACTTAAATAACAACTTTCAGTGTAATTAGAATTTTACAATCATGGACCTATAAAAAAATCCTGATTGTTATTAAATGTGAGTTTTAGCCGTATACTGCACTAGAAAAAATTGTTTTACATGTATCCTGTATAAAAGCTTAATTTGGATTTTTGATTGGTTCCCACAGTCCTTGAAAGTCTTGCAATTTGAGAAGTCTCCTGAAAAGCCTGGATTTTTTCATTTTTTTCCGGAAAATCCTGGAAAGGTTCTTGAATTTTTCATAATATATTCAAAAAAAAATACTTTAATGTCATAAAATTTTTAAAATTAATTTAAAATTAAATATTTTAAAGAAATATTTGCTTCTTAGTCAAATTTTAAATCTATGTGACATTTTGTAGTCTTGGGTTTTGAAAAATATAATAACGAAGTATTTTTTCTTTCTCACTAATTTAAACACAGTTTAAAATATATTTTTGAAAATATATAAAGTATAGTACACTGTTAATTTGAATGGAGTTCTCTTGTAGAAATAAAGTTTAGAAAAGAAGCAAAAACGATACCAAACAAAGTCTACACATTAACAGTTTTTCTATTTAGAAACCTAAAAATGTATATTTATCAGTTTTAGTATGGAGTTTTAAGTAAAATTATTTATCAAAATGTTTTGAAATGTTTGCTTTCAACAAAAAAAATTTTTGACTTTTCAGAAATTTATTAATTAAAAAATTTTTAGACAAAAACCTGGATAGTCCTGAAATTTTTCTTTTAGGGGGAAATGTCCTGGAAAAGTTCTGGAATTTTTTAACAAAATATCCTTGAAAAATAGGAAAATGGTCCTGGAAGGTCCTGATTTTTATTTTATTTTTCTGTAAAAACCTTGATTTACAAAATTTTGATAATAGGCTAACAAACCATTGAATTTATTTTTAAAGTTGAAAATCATTGCAATTGTTTAAAGTTAATAATTAAACCTGTTTTAAAATTCATTAATTTTCTTCTTTTTGTACATGGGGGAAATTTATTTATCCCTCTGTTAATTAGATCTTGAGAGACCACTTTTTTTATAGAAACCTCTGCATATTACATCTGGAGACAAAAATTCCCACCACTTCCTATTATTTCCACTTCTCTTAGTATTAAATGACAGTTTAGATTTAAAAGAAGAGATTGCAAATACAGGGTGGCAATATCAAATTTTCATAAAAAAAAGAGGATATTATAAGATTGAAATGAGATTTTGCATTTAATTTAAAGGATTTTTTTTCATAAAACTACAAAATTTTGAAAATAGAGGATTTTAGAGGATTTTTTTATGGTTCAACTTCCAAGGGGTAAATAATGTCATTTTTAATCTTAGATGACATGGATTTGCAAAAATTGCTTTTTTACAACCCAATGCTCATTACAGACATTACCCAGTTTTGCAGACCAGGAATTTTTAATATTATGCTACCATCAAAAAATGAAAAAATAAAAAAGGAGATTTGATGAAACCATGCGCTTATAATAAATATTTTTTAATAACTTTGTAACAGTGAAACATTGTTTGTTGAAAACTCCTCACTTTTCATAATATGGCTAGATGATATTGATTCTTTTTTCTTTGCGTTTTTAGCACCAGTTAGAATTTTTTGACCTGTTGTATGTATCTAAGAAAATAATAATTAAAATTTTCACCTTATTTATAAATCTTTAAAGTTTTAAACTTAAAAATAAATGTATCTTCTCTTTAATAACTACCTTATTGTTTGCTGAAAAATAGACTAGTTTTGTTACCTAGCATGGTTCTTATCTCTGGAACAAAATATTATTATCAAATTTTGATTTTTTTTTAAAACTGATTTATGCTTCATTCAAATAGAAATTTGAAAAAAAAAGTGAGGATCATTGTAAAAAGACTTTTAGTAGGTCTATGTTGTTTACATACTATTTTTTTTAACCCCTAAGTAATTATCACAGCATTGTCTTATAATAATATATATGAATACGTAACAGTATGTTGATTTTGGTCACAAAAATAAAAAAAGAAATTAAAAGTAGACTAATTATTTCAAAATAGGATTTGAAATTCAGTTAACAACAAAACAATTTGAATTATAACGATGTACAAAGAATATTTTGATACAAAAGAATAGCGTCCTTACTTGTAATACTTTAAATTTTAAAGAATTAAAAACTTGTTACTTAATAAGTATTTTAAAATTGAAACTCACCTTTAAATTTAACTGATTTCATAAAGTTGATTCTTTACTTGAAGGTTTTCATATGCCTGACCACATAGTTAATGATTAAAAAGGTAAACATCTAACAGAGGTTTAACTAATAAAATTATTTCTAATAATACACTGAGAGTAGATGAGCTCAAAATCACTAAAGAAAAACAATTTTAGCATATTAGTTTTCAACTTTAAAAACGATACAATTTTTAATTACTTTAGTTAGGCTAAATACTTATTACCTTCACTTATAGGCTAAATATTTATAAACATCATCTTATATAAAAAATAACATTTGTAAACTCTATTAAAATTTATTGGTTTTATTAAAATAAGCAAAAACTTATTTATAAGGAAAGTTGAACAAACAAGTATAAAATCGACACTGAACTTATATATATTCCTTCTCGTAGGTTTCAAGTCAAGCCTCATTCTACCCCATGGTTTTCTCTTTCTTTTGCAGCTGCTATATCTAATTGTAATCATTTTTTTAATCTTTTGCAAAAATAAAACTCTCTTGAGAACAAACGGTTATTTATTATTGCAGAAATCGATGTAAAAAGGTGCTTTCTGATGCTAAACTCCATTATTCCTCAGTTCACTAAATCTCGCATCTTATCACAGAAGTTAGGCTCTAAAGATTTTTGGAAAATTTTCAACAGTATTATTAACACGGGTAGATCTAACATTCCATCTCTCATTCATGGGACTGATCTTATTACCTCTCCCAAGGATAAGACAGAACTATTTGCATAGAACTTTTTTTCTAATTCCACTCTTGAATCTTATGGACATTCTCTTACTTCCATTCCAGTCAAACAGGTTGACCCAATGTTAGACATTCAAATCACTCCGGCTTCCGTTGCTAAAGTCGTATCTCAATTAAACTCGTCTACAGCTTGTGGTCCAGACAACATTTCTGTCACAGTCTTGCAGAATTGTTTTTCAGAATTTTCTTCAATTCTCTCTAAACTATTTAATAAGTGCTTAACTGAGTCTTGTTTTCTGCTCTGGTAAACATTCTGATCTCTCCAATTATTCTCCGATCAGTCTTCTTTTTGTTATTAGCGAGGTCTTTGAGTCACACCTCATCTTGAGTCAAATAAACTACTGCCAGACAATCAATAAGGTTTCGGCTGACTTGCTAACTGCTGTTACTGAAAGATTTTATCGTGCATTAGATGGAGGCTAGGGCTATTGCTCTCGACATATCTAAAGCTTTCGACAAAGTTTGGCATGCTGGTCTTCTCCATAAGCTTGCTTCATATGGTGTTTCTGGGAAAGTTTTTGAGATTATCAAATCATTTCTTTTTAACCGCTTTATTAAAGTCATCCTTGAATTCCAGCACTCTTCTTTATTTCCAGTAACTTCTGGGGTACCCCAAGGTTCCATCCTGGGCCCTGTTTTGTTTCTTATCTACATAAACGATCTTCTTGACAATATTTCGTCTAAAGTAGCCCTTTTTGCTAATGACTCAACTTTATACTCCTGTCTTGACAAAAAGTCTTCTCTTTTCGATCGCCTAGAACAAGCAGCTGATCTTGAATCTGATCTCACTTCTTTAATAGATTGGGGTTCACAGTGGCTTGTAAATTTCAACTCTAACAAAACCCAGTTGTTTACTGCAAACAACTATCGCAGTGTGGTCAACATTCCTTTATTAATGAATGGCAATCCTCTTACTGAGTCCTCCTCTTTACGCATTGTAAACGTTGTTGGACCTGGACTATCTGCTAAGCTTGAGCCTCTTTCCCATCGTCGTAAAGTTGCATCTCTTTCTCTTCTCTACAAATACTATCATGGTCACTGCCTAAAGGAGTTATCATCTCAAGTTCCATTAACTAAAATTCATTCTCGTTTTACTCGTCATTCAGCTAAGTCTCATTCATTTATTGTATCTGTCCCTGCATGCTCTAAAAACTTTAATTCATCTAGTTTCATGTTTTCCTGACTCATACAACCTTTAACTTTTCAAGTCTTCTGTCAACCGTTTCCTTGCTCTATAACTCTGTTTTTTTTTTTTTCCTAGTAACTCCCAACTTAATAGTGGTTGCTTGCAGCCTTGTTGGGAGTGAATGCAAATAAAAATATATATATATATAATTAAGTATAAAAATGACACTGAACTTTCTAAGATAATTTGGAAACTTAAAAAAGCAGGTATTAAACTGAATCAAGTAGAGTATAATTTAAAAATCTCAACCCTATAACTCATCCTCAAAAAGATGTAAGCTTTGTGTAAATAAGAAATATTTTATTTCTGCATACAATCAAAAACCCTTGTTAAACAAAAAAAGTAAAATGGCTTCAGCATGTAGGCACTGAAAAAAGTTTTTACTATCGCATTTTCATACCGGTTAAATAAATTCCTGTTTGATGTGAAAACTGACGTTTGATCTCGTGCAATGTAAATTTGTATTTTTATAACAGTTTTTATTTTAATGATTTTAAATAATATGGCTGAATGATTGCCAAATAGCATGAAACTTAAAGTACCATAGAAAAGTCTTAATTTTTTCACTTAAAAATTTAATTTATTTTGATCTATTTTATAAATATCGATCACTCTTAAACCCTCAAGAGCTGTATTATGCCTAACAGAATACAACAAAAAAATACAACAACTAAATATCTTCCTGTTGAGCACTTTTTTAAGTCATTTACAAATGGAGAAAATTACCTTTAATTATTCAACTAAAAACATACCTATACCATCTAATAAAGAATACAAATTGCGATTACTAGAAAAAACTGAAATATTGATCAAAAGAATGGAAGAGATAGAAAGCTTTTTTCTACACGAACAAATAACCTAATGTAAGAACAAAATTAATGATAATATTAATAAAAACTTGATATTTTATGGCATCAACACACCACCTTGCCTTAAACAGATATAAGATGTGTGCATTTAAAAACAATTTATTTGAAAAAACTAAAAATATTCAATATAAACATCAAGCTAAAAAATATTTTATGCATAAACCAGTGGAGTAACACGCAGGAGGTAATTAAATGGTTGCTGAACAGTATATTACCATCATTAATGAGCACAAATCTAATTCATCACGCACATAAATTCCTATTATTTTACGATAACAAAGTTTAGATAAAATCAGTCACCATGGGAGCATTTGATGCTGTCCAGGTATGTGAGAAGGTTGGAATTTTCCTTCTTTTCCGAATTTCTCAGTTATATAACAAAGTAACAGCCTTAATATTTCTATAAAATAGTTTATTTACATAAAAATAGTTATTTACTTGATATCGCATTAAACCTTAGCAACTGCAGCCTCAAACCTACCATAAATCTGAAAGCTACCAAATATTTTAAAACAGCTCCCAACCTCTATCGAACAAAGATTGTAATCAAACTCTTACAGCAAAATGATTTTTGAAAACTCTGCTCTTATTTACAAAGAAGCCTTAATAAAGTCTGGACATAGCAGATAAAACTCAATTTTTTTCAGCTAATTGTTACTGCAACAATCTAAATATTCCTACATTTATGAACAATAATGTACTCTATGAGTCTTCTTGGATTAACTCTTACTTCTGATACTGGATCCACTCTGATATATATATATATATTTATATATATATATATATATATATATATATATATATATATATATATATATATATATATATATATATATTACACATACACAATATATATATATATATATACATATATATATATATATATATATATATATATATATATATATATATATATATATATATATATATATATATATATATACATATACACAATATATATATATATATATATATATATATATATATATATATATATACATATATACATATATACATATATATATATATATATATATATATATATATATATATATATATATATATATATATATATATATATATATATATATACAATATATGAATTTATCATTATACAATATATACACATCTATACAATTAAAGTGATATTAATCATATGGCAGGGAAAAATTTAACACTAAATAATAATATTGGAACTTCAAATTGTTATTTGTAAATTGTTTGAAACTATATTACAGAATGAAAAAACTTCTGTAATATAGTTTAAAACTTCTTCAAAGATTATAAAAAAATTAACTAATAAAATACATTCAATTTAACGACATAAAAGTTTACTAAATTAGGAATTAAGTTGCTAAATTAATATATATATATATATATATATATATATATATATATATATATATATATATATATATATATATATATGTATATATATATATATATATATATATATATATATATATGTATATATATATATATATATATATATATATATATATATATGTATATATATATATATATATATGTATATATATATATATATATATATATATATATATATATATATATATATATATATATATATATATATATATATATGTATGTATATATATATATATATATATATATATATATATATATATATATATATATATATATATATATATATATATATATATATATTGAGAGTTTTGGTTTGGGCAAATTTTAATCTATCTCTGTATGTGTTACTGTGAGTACCTTAACTCTGTTTATTAATAAACACATTTTATATTAAATCAGATTAATTTTTGTTGACTAAAACTGTAGTTCTTATTAAATGTGTTCAAATAAACTTCATTGATATATGTAAATACTAAATATTTATTTTAATTTAGTGAACATCAATCTCGCCAAAATTATTCTCTTTCAAGTATTAAAATAAACAATCAAATTCAAAACCAAACCATTTAACCAAAAAATTGGTTTGGTTTTGAATAACCAAAAAATATAAAAACTATAGTATTATATTTGTACTAACCTTGAAAATAAGTTAAGCAAAACTATTTAATTCATTAAAAAAACTTATAAGGTGAAGAATGCTCTTATATAAGCAATCTTATATAAGTTAGGAAGTTTTATCTATGTCATTTATATCTATGTTGATAATCTCATATAGGTATGAGATCTTAAATAGTTACGTAGTTGTATGAGATCTTAAATATCCTGAGATAAGATCTCTGTTTTGATTGGACAAAAAACTAGTTTCAAATAGTCCTCATCTAAAAATATATCCTTCTAATATATCATATGCGTGTCACGGAGAAAACAGTCCGCCGGAGTAAACTGTCCGGCCGGACTGTTTACTCCGGAGTAGAATGTCCTGCATTGGAGTAAATTGTCCTACTTAGCAAATAATTAGTTAAAGAATCGCGGCTGATTTTGTACCAATAATTGGTACAAAATACCAATAATTGGTACAAAATCAGCCGTGATTATAAGATTTTATATTTGTTATATATTTAGCTATAATTAATATTGTTCGATTTAAAATAAAATATTATTATAAAATATCAAAAATCATTTTAAAAATGGATGAACAGAAAAGTAACTATGAAGAAATGATGCTTGCTGATGTTAGTAACTATTTATCTAAATCTGTTTATCGTCTTGGCTGCACCCTAAATGATAAGCGGACAATTAGACGAAAAGCAAAAAGGTAAAGATTGTAAAAGTTAAGATGCTATGTTTGTAGTATTACTAGTACATAGTTATAATTTCTAACTATGTTACTATGTAACTCACTATTTTTAAAATAGTGATTTACTATTAGCTCAACTAGTCTAGTTAGTCTAGAGTTACTAGTGAGTCACTATTTTACTCACATTAAATGTGAGTAAAATAATTTTACTCGCATTTAATGTGAGTAAAATGGTGAGTTGAAATAGACTCGCAATACAGTAATGTGACATTACTGTATTGCGTATATATAATGTATATACATATATATATGTAAATCGTAACCTATATATGTATATACATTATAATATAATTATTATTATTATTATTATTATTAAGGTTTACAAATTGGATTTGTATAGGCATGAAATGCCTGTCAACCTGTCTTATGATTACTATATAAATATACTAGTCATAAATTGTTTTTTCTTCTTTTAGATAATTGTCGAGTTTGTTTTTAAAATTGCTTACGGAAGTAGCATTTACAGTTGATTACTCGTAAGGTGAAAAAGTATTGACGAGAAGCTAGACGAGAATAAGGTTTTTCTAGTTTAAATGAATGTCCTCTTGTAATAGAATTTATAATTGTTTTTGGAAAGATCGTTTGACATTGTAGTAGTTACAAAAACTTCAAACCAAGTAGAAAAGCTTACATAAATTAATAAAGTTTAAAAAAAGTCTTAGTGTGATATTGTGTTATTGCAATATTGCGTTATTATATTTATCTTATGTATATTGTGTTCCCTTATATTTTAGATAACATAATAAAAACCTTACTACTAAATTAATAGAATTAGTCTTGATTGGGTCTACAACAATTTTATTATATTTTCTTATTAACACAATGAATCATAAATTATTCCAAAAAACCCTTTAAGATGAACCCTCAGAAGAAGAATATCTATATTGGAAAAGAATACTGCAAACATATATCTTAAAAGCTAAGGTATTAGATACAGATGAATTAGATGTTTTATTTGTTCTATTTGGTGCTAAACCCTTCCCACTCATTGAGAATCAATTGAACTTTGAACTTTGAAGATTAACTATTTTCATACAGTAAATTTTCAAAAAAAAACCTATAATGATGCGTCACAAGCTAAGATCAACAAAACAACTTGAATCAGAGTCTGTCGACCAATTCATGGAAAAATTACAAACTTTAGTAAAAAAATTCCCAATAAAACCACTAGCCGCAAACGAACATAAAGAAATTTAATAAGTGATGCATTTGAAGCTGGCTTTTTATTTCCAAGGATTCGTCAGCGTCTCTTAGAATCATCTAACGACTCACTAGGAAAACTTTTATTTACAGCAACAACTATGGAACTAGCAATCGAAGACACTAAAACTTTTTCTTTACCAGAACAACGTCCTATCTTTGCGGCTACAAAACACTCTTTTATTTGGTGTGGGGGTCAAAGACATGACAGGTCTCAATGCAATGCCCAAAACTCAACTTGCAATACCTGTGGAAAAAAAAGAACACTGGCCAACTGCCTGCTTAAGTAATAAACTAAATTCTAACAACAGCATAAAACCAAAACATCCAAATAGAACACCAATAAAGGGTGCGGCAACAAACTATGAGTGCAATAATGACATCAACCAAGATAATATACCACATACGGCCACAATCTTACTCTCAATAAATCTAAAATAAGGTCTGATAAATGCAATAGTTAACGGAATAGCAGCACAAGTCCTAATTGACACAGGCTCTGACCTATCATTTATCTCTCTAAATTTTATGTCTGAAAACATAAAATTTACAGAGATAAATGAGAACTTAACTTTAACGCAAATATCAGGAAATCAATCTGTCTTGCAGATAATTTACCCGCACAAATATAGGCCAATATGACAGTGCCTTAATAATAAGGAACCACTCATAATCTAATAAACTCTTTGTAGTAAAACAGCTAGTATCACCTCTTGTTATTTGTACAAACATTTTAAATAAACACTCAGCTCTAACACTTTACTTTGGAGGAAAAAGTGAACCAATCCAATTATGCCTTGCCCTATCTTCTATGAAATGTAAATTATATGAACTTATTCCTGGAATCAACACATCCCAACTCACTCTAATTGCAACATCTTTACGACGACACAATCTGAATACAGACTTTATTAGTAGTGAAATTACTCGGCTTTTAAACGATGATGTTATTCGAATCAGTCAAAGCCCCTGGAGAGCCCAATGTCATAAACCTATCAAAAAAACCTCGTCTAGTAATCAACTTCTCCAACACCATGAATATACATACTCCTCTGGATTCTTACCCTTGTCCTAGATTAGAAGACATACTAAGTAAGGTAGCCATAAACAGTATTTTCAGTAAAATAGATCTAAAAAATGTTTACCGCCCAGCAAACATATCAGCGGTAAATCAACGTTGAAAACTAGTCGCAGCGTAGAAAAAGCCTTTTTTTGTATACTAAATCGCGGTAAATTGAAACGTTGAATAGGCGTTGAAATTGTAACGTAATTTAGCTTCTTAAAATAAAACGTTTATTCAACGTAGAATAAACGTTTTATTTTGAGGAAACGTTTTAATGTTGATAAACCATAAACTTTGCGACGTTTTTACAGCGAATAATCGCTGTAAAAACGTCGCAAAGTTTATGGTTTATCAACATTAGACATTAGCTGCTTTTTTTAACGTATTTAAGCTATTTATAAAACAACGCTTATTCAAAGTTACATATACCAACTTTGAAAAAGTAGTGAATTAAAAAACGTTGAAAAAGTGTTACTTTTTAGTGTTATATAATATATTCTAACATTTATATTTCATCATATATTTTTTTTCATTTTATTAATATGTATTTAGGCATGTATATATGGGTAAGTTTATAAATATATTTTAAAGTATATATATATATACATATATATATATATATATATATATATATATATATATATATATATATATATATATATATATATATATATATATATATATATATATATGTATATATATATATATATATATATAAATATTTATATATATATATAAAATATATATATATATATATATAAATATATATATATATGTATATATATATATAAATATATGTAAATATATATATATATATATATATATATATATATATATATATATTTATATATATATATATATATATATATATATATGTATATATATATATATATATATATATATATATATATATATATATATATATATATATATATAATATATATATATATATATATATATATATATATATATATATATATATATATATATAGGCTGGCATGGTAGTCACAAAGTTTTTTCCCATAAAATTTTGTTTTAAAGAGCGCGTTAATAAGCCTGACTAGAAAATGTTGAAAAACTTCAAAAAAAAAATTTTTTTTCTTAAATGATAGACTGTCTGCCCAAACCAAACCCTCAGTCGATGTAGCAGCACTCCCTTGTGAGTCAGGATAATTGTCAGTCGATGTAGCAGCACTCCCTTGCAAGTCAGGCACTTTGTCAGTCGATGTATTATACATATATACTTGTATATATATATATATATATATATATATATATATATATATATATATATATATATATATATATATATATATAGATGATGATATATATATATATATATATATTTATATATATCGATGATTATACATATGTACATATATATATATATATATATATATATATATATATATATATATATATATATATTATATATATATATATATATATATAAATATATATATATATATATATATATATATATATATATATATATATATATATATATATATATATATATATATATATATATATATATATATATATATATATATATATATATATATGTATATATAAGCCTGGGTGAGCCTAAAGTCGACGTGCTATATTTATATACTTTAGGTCGACAAAATAAAATTTCTTTTAAACTATCAATTAATATTACTTTTTCTGTTTACTATATTCTAAAATTAATATATTTCACATTTGAAGAAGGATAGTTTTTTTTGTCGACATAGCGTTTTGCGTCGCACAATGTGTTGACCTAACGTAAATGAAACATTAGATCAGCTTAAAGTCGACAAAATAAAAATCATCAAATTTTTAAAAACAAGTATATACCGATGTCGTGTGTCATATGTCTCAAACAAATTTTTGTCCTCTAGGAAAGTACTTACTGAATTGAACCCTCCCTCCCCCCATCCCCGAAAGTATATCTTATAATAAACACTTGAGAAGATACATTGTTTCTTCCTGACCCGAAATAAATATTTCCCGGTAATTTTTTTTATATAAATTATACTAAAAAGCGTTGGCTTAAATTCGCAATTTGATACAAAATTTTTACATGACCATTAGTATTTTGATTAAAAATATAAAATAAAAATAATAACGTGATTCAGCAGTTAAGGTGGTACTACCCTACATTTTTTTATTTTTCAAAATATGATATTTTTCTTAAAATGATAAAGATTTTTCGATAGAAGTTAAAAAACTGAATATGAAAAACATCATTATTTTAATTATTTGTATAAAAGAAATGCTGAGTCAGCAAAAAATAGCAAAAACATGCGGTCACAAGAACATAAATAACTTGAGTAAAATTTGAGATAAAAGCTTTAAATTTTACAAACATATTGTTAAATGATTGATGGAGGGCACCTAGTAGAATTTTTTAAAACTACAGAGCCAAATTAAAATGGCAGATATTACCCTGTAAAAATCATAAAAAATAGTTCGTGGGATATGTAAAACTTTAAATTCTGGTCGAAATAATAAGTATTTTTTGATTATTTTTCTACCAGCCCTTTCTACGACATCAATGAACAGGCTGTGAAAATTTCAAAGAAAAAGAGTAAATAGTTTCTGAGATGTTCTAGTTTAAAAATATTTGAAAAATATTATTCTGAGAAAAACAGCTTTTAAAATTAAAAATGTCATAAACTAAAAAAATCTCTAACAAAAAAATATCCAAACTGACCACAAAAATATGATTAACCACCTTTAATATTTTGTTCTGTGTCAAAATAACCTTTTTACTAAACTAACAAAAAAGTTGTGAAAATAGGGCAGACATATAAACAGCCATGGTTGTTAAGGCCGTTGCTAGGGATTCGAAAATTACCTTGTCGCCTTTAAATACTAATTTAAGTATATTATTTTATATTAATTTTTCAAGGGAAAAAAAATTATGCTTATAATTCAGGATGATTAAACTGTTAAAATTTAAATTTTTTTTTTTTTTTGATGTTTTTAATAGGGTAGTACCACCTTAAAATACAGTTAAAAAATGTTTATTAATATGTTTTAAATGTTGAAAATTTGCATTATTTTCTTACGCCCAAGTTTACGTGAAAAACTACTTTAGGGGTCGTCCATAAAGCAAGTACGTCAAAATTTCTGAAATTTGACACCTCTCCTCCCCCTGTTGCCATGCGTAATTATAGGTCCCCACCTCCCCTTAGAAAGTACGTACGTTATTCATATACTTCCTCTTTGCCCCCCCCCCTTATTGAAAAAAAAGGTGAAGGAGATACCCTAGATACTTAAAAAGTATCTAGGGTACCTCCTCCACCTTTTAAATTTCAATAAATTTTTATATATAAAAAAAAAAAGGCGGGGAGTGAAAAAAGTATAAAATATTTATACAACTCCAATGCCCTTTGTAAGCGGCAAAGGATCCCAATTTAAAAAACATCATCAAATATATACAAATATAAATTTAAATAATATTAAATCTTGCAATATAAATGTTTTCTTGGGTAATGCTGTAGGCTGTGACAGCGGAGACCCGAGTTCGATTCCCAGTAAAAATTTTATTTTACTTTTTTTTGTTTAATGAGATCCATCAAATAATAATAAACTTTACTTAAAGCAGACGTTTTTTTCAGGCACTCCTCTTTAGAAAGTCCGTAAAGAGCGAGTCAGGCGAGGAGAGTAATATTGAAAATAAAGCTTAAAACCCAGTTTGAGTGTAGGCTACCCATACCCCGTAACTAGAGGGTGTTGTGGGGCAAACTTTATGCCCTTTTGCAATATTACATTCGTAAAACCTAGCGGTAAAATTTGGAAGATTTTGAGACCCTAATCACACGTTTTTTTTTTGAGGGGTGGGGGTCTCCGACCTATTAGCCATTGCACTTGTTTTTTGTTGACTCAAAAGTAGGCAACCTATTTTTTGCACATGCATGCACACATGTCACTTATTATATACTGACCCTAAGTATACTCAGGGTCAGTATATAAGTGGTAGGATAGACGCCTGCAGGATTTTTTGATGTTCTAGATAGGACTCTTTCACACATTGTGCAAACTCCAAACTTAAGTATGTTTAAACCTTTGCCAAATGAGGAGACCTTGTAAAAAATTGGGATGTCAGAGGCCTGTCAACAAATAGTCCTGAAATGCTTGCCCCCCTGCTCAATAGTGAGGGTACTTATGTAGTAAAGTTTTTAACTCAACGATCTAAATTTAAATTCAAATTTATCGACAAAGTTTAAATTTCGTTGAAAAATATCGTATTACAAAAGTTATGTCGATACAAAATGTACAGCCCCTCATTTATTTATTTTTTGGGGGAAGGGGTTCAAAAAATTTTACTACATTACACAGCTGTTTCATGAAACAGCCGTGCCATATGAAGTGGGTTTGCAAACAATTGTTATGGCGGTAGTCTGGGAACAAAAAAACCATCAATTGCTTGCCTCCCCTCATCTGCCCAAACGTGAGGGCACTAATATTAGTGCCCTCACGTTTGGGCAGGGAAAGAGACGCAAGCATATAAGTGCTATTTTGTTCCCAGACTACCGCTATAACAATTTTTTGCAAGGCTACTTCAAATGGCTTAGGTATAAACATACTTAAGTTTGGAGTTTGCACATTTTGTGGAAGTGGTTTATCTGAAACATCAAAAAATCCTCTGAGCCCCCATGCATATGTGCGCATAGAGAGAAACTATACCTTTTACTCCATATACAATACATCTTTTTATGTTGGCAAACTAGAATCTTTAGTCAGAATTTTACCTTTTCTAATGACTAGCTGGTTAATTGTGTAATATTAGAAAAACAAAGTACGTACTTTTAAATTGAACTCTTCCCTACGCTTTCGTACGCTTTTTGAAGAACTCCCCCTCCCCTCTATGAGCGTACGTACTTTATGGAAGACCCCTTCTTTTATAAAATAAATCGCAACTTTATAAATTTATTTTACTACCCATAAAAAATTGCTCACAAAGTTTGAATAACTAGCTAATAAATAGTTACAAAAAAAAAACGTATATTTTAAAAGTTTTAAAAAAGATTTAAACAAGTTTTAAAGTTGGATGCAGTTACTTTGTTAGTAATCAAAAAAAAAATTAATAAATTGTTTTTGGTTTGTAAATAGGGTTTAAACTAATGAATCTTTTTTTAGGATTGATCATTTGATTCAATTGAAACTTTTTTATTTTTATGAAGGCTAATTTAGTTAATTTAGCATTTAAACAGAGAGTTTATTTATACAGATTTATTTCTTGATTATACATTTATTTAATTGATCTATTTATAACATTTAATTGCGCAATCATGATAATTTGTCTACATTAAAGTATATATAACGCATATATTTTTGGGAAAATAATGTCACGGAGAAAATTTCATTTCGCGAATAGGGGAAAAAATTATACGAGGGGGAAATATTATTTCTAAATAAATTTTTCTAAAAAAGAAATATATTCGAGAGGAAATTATATAATGTAATAAGCAAAAATATTCGTGCAAAGCCAATTTTTCGCAGACCCTCTCTTTCCATCCAAACGCACGTACTTATGGACAATCGCTTTTCAAAGACTTTAAATAAAAGTGAAATTTAAAAGTTTTTTGAAGAAAATAAAATTTTAACTTTTGCGTAATTTTGAAGCTTAAGATTTAAACAAGCCATTTACCGCTTATCTATTTTATGTCTTCAAAAGCTAATTTGTTGTAGGACAGGTTGATTTTGAACTTTTTTCGGAAAATGGACATTGGACTAGTTGAGATAAATGCATTTTATAAGCAATAGAGTTGTTATGAAAATTTTAGCTTCCCATTTTGCAATATTTTTTGGAGGAAACTGTATTATGTGTGAAAAAAAACTTTACTTAAAATTAACTTAGTTAGATTATTTTGCCGTTAAAAATGTTTACAATGTACAACAAAATAAAAAAGTACTATTGGCTGGATCAAGGAGGAGGCATAAATATAGCATTATCACCGAACCTTAATAGTAACACTTATAAAGTCCAAGTATATTTGATTTTGAAAAAACTGCAAAAAACCAAATTACTTTTGGTTGCGCATCAACAGAAATTGATAATTTCTTTGTCCATTTTTAGGTCCAAAGTTTTTTAATTGATTTAGTATTTCATGAAATGATAGATTTAAATATATAGAACGTGAAAATAGTATAAACTCTAAATTAACAAAATAAATAAATAAAAAAAAGTAATAAAATTTCCCATTTTTTAAGACCCAGGTTGTCTATATTTATTCAAAATAAAGTCAACTTGGGTGTTAATAAATATTCTATTTTTTAAGAACAAGGTTGAATATATTTATTTATAATATAGTCAACCTGGGTTTTAAAAAAAATAGGAAATCTAAAAAAAAAAAAAAACAGGAAAAAATTGTTTTTCTTGGTTTTTTTTATATTGTTTGCCTAAAATATTGTTTTTCATTTGATAAAATTAACGAAATTAAATTCAGCATTAAATGCTTTAAATGCATTAAATTAAAAATTAAATGCATTAAATTAAAATTAACGAATTTGAATTCAGCATTAAATTAAAATTTTGATGGCGACTTTTTTAAAACCAGACTTATTCGTTTTAAAGAAATAATTATATTAACAAATCAGGAATTTTAAACACAGATTGAATCTAAATTTCAGTAAGCGAACCCAGGTTTTGCGTTTTTTAAAAAAAAACCTAACCCGAAAATAATAAATGTTTGAATATCGAATTTGTTTTTAACTATGGTAAGTTATAACATATTTTGCTAAAATATATTAAAAGTAATTATTTAATATAATAAAAATATTCAAATAAATATCTATCGCGAATTATTGCAAGAAAATGAGTATAAACTGTTTAAATAAATTGAAATAATTTGATTTTTGATTTTGACAAGAAATGCGAAATCTGGATTTGCTCACTGGAAAAAAATATTGATCCGAAAACACACTAATAAGCTAACTGTTTTTTTCTATTTTTAGCTTTGTTAGATTTGTGTTAATGTTATTTACGCGCGCGTTGTTTAACTAACGGTGGAATGCAAGAAGCAAACTTGAGTTAATCTCGACTTAAAACTTTACATTATAACCAATAGCGACAGAGTATGGGTTTTCCCCTCAAAAAATACTCTGCCACTATTGGTTACAAAATAAAGTTCAAGTCGAACTTGACTCAAGTTTGCTTCTTGCATTCCACCCTTAGTTATGATAGGAGAAAATAAAATAAAGTCGTTACTCTCTGTCATTTTAATTTAAAAACTTATCTTTTTTAATAATTATTCTTACAAAAAAACATAAAACAAAATTTATTAATTGGATTTTTCTTTTAAATAATATTTAAACTTTATTAATTAAAAATTTTTTTTCTTTGAAAACATTATTTTAACGTGTTTTTATTTGAAACTTTTTTAAAAATTTATTTTTATACAATAAAATGTATGAAAATTAGGCTTTCTTTCAAAAACTAAGCAAAAAAAATTTCTTTCGAGTGACATTTTAACTTGAAATACTACACCTTTCTTTCTTTTTTTTTTTTACAACAATTATTTTTACATAATTGAAAAAACCTGACTCTACTTATCCTAACTCATCCTAACCTACTTCCCACACCCCTCCAACGTAATTTTTTAACAGCTATAACCCTTAACTTACCAACGAATGTTTTTATATATTAGGTACTTTGCAAGATGAAGCTTTATTTTAAAAACTTTTCAAATTTATTATTTGTTTATTAATATATATATTTTTTATGTAAAACGTACAAAAAATACATTTTTTATACAAAAATGATATCTATTACATTGAAAAAAGAACACTAACAAATTACTGATACAAATTTTAGTATTAATTTTGCTATAAAAACTGTTGTTTACATTTATTTTCCTAAAATAGAAAATTACTTAGAGAACTTAGGAGAATAATATATAAATACAAGTAAACTAAGGATTCAAAAGATTTGTTATTTTTAGGTATGAAACTTCACAACATTTTTTTTGCCTACACACCTCCATTTTGCGACGTTAGAATTAATTTGCTTATTTTACCACATTTTTGAGTTTTGAGAAACTCAATTAAAAAATAAAGGCTTTAAGAGACGGTATATAAATATATGTTCATGTTTTCTCCGCAATTTTTTTATTTTTAGTTTAGGTTTCAATACTGTAGAAAAAAATAATTTCTGATTACACTATTAGAGTTGATAATGCGGCAAAGTAACTTTTTGCCGAAAGACCGACTTTTTAGGGAGGCGAATTCTGTTAGCGGCATCCATTTTTAACAGCAAAATGTTTTTTCTTCGAAAATCAATTACTCGTATGCTTTAAAGCAATAAAACTTTAAGTAGTAACAAATGTTAAAGATTTTTCATGTACAAAGTTTAGCCATTTAGCTGTTTAAACGATGATTTTCTATTAAAGCTATTTAGATTATGGGTTTTCAGGTTTTTCCATGTTTTGGCCTTATGACTTAATTGATTATTCAGAAAACCGGGTTTTACTTTTTTTAGTATAATAGTTATGAAAAGTATTTGATGGCAAATTTTATCTTTTGTAAAAGAATGACGAAAAATTGTATAAAAAGTATTACAGTACCATATTATTTTTATATTTAAACATGAAAGTAAAAATCTAAATTAAGTTTTACCAAGTTTAAGACATTTATATTTGTCATCACATTAAAAGGATCATTCATTTCACTTTGACACTGAATTGCTCAACAAGCATGGTTTTGCAAGACTTGTATTTATAACTAATTTTGTTTTGTGTGTATTAGCATAATTGAGATAAATACGAATTAGAATGAAGTATAGTTTTTTCTTGAACAGGAACCTAGTAATGAGGGGGATTCAAATAAAATACATATTACAGATAATATTTTTATTTCACTGTGTTGAATATGGTTTCTCCTAAATAAATTTTTGTCTATTTGAACGCTAAGTAATTTTGCATATTTTCCCAATATTTATAATTTTACTGAAAAGTGTGGGCTTACACCATTATGAGGTAAGGAAAATTGCGTTTATCGCTTTAACTACGCAACTGAGTTAGATTATAAGACATACTCTTTATTTCTCATAAATGTTTGTATTTTAAGGTACTATACTAAATTAAGACTTTGAGCCATTAAAAGAAAAAAAAAAAATTTTTTAGGTAAAAATGAAAATCAAAAATGACAAAAAAAATAAATAATTTTTGCATACTTTTGAAGCATAATAATTAGACAAGCCATAGAAAAGAATGTACATTGTTCTAATTTAAAGTTGAAAATGTTTTCGACACCATTCGGTCAATAATTGAAAAGTATTTGTCTAACTTTGAAGTTCAATATCTAGTAAACAAATAAATATTCAAAGTGATTTCGAAATATACAATCTTGTATAAACAGTTTTTTGTATTACCATACTAAAAAAAAAAAGTTTAAAAAAGACCATTATTGACATTATACTAAGTAAATTCGATGACAAGTTTTTACCCAACTATATTACGCTTAACTCGACTATTATTTAGTGGCTACTGGTATTTGTTGTTTAATTCTTTATAAAAATTTTTGTTATAAAATTCTTTAGTTAATTGTCTAAGGTAAAGCAGGCCATTATTTAGGAAAAAAATTTTTACATGTAAGATGCATATTGAGGTTATTAAATAAAACAGAAATAAAAACACAGCAACAATACAATATCATAGCCATATGCTGCTTAAGATATACATTTTCTTTATTTTTTCTTAGTGCACGTTCGTTTACAATACGCGTTCGAATACAATTACGAGGAATTTCGTTTTTATCAGCAAAAAGATTTATTTTATCACGACCTAAAAAAAAGACAAATAGTTAATTAGCCTAATTGCAAAATTTTTATCTTTCAATACCATACGACACATAACACCGTTATACAGGTTAAAAGTTAAATTCTGTTATAGGTTAAGCAGTTGTTTATTTTTGCGAGTTTTTCTTTATATAGTGTATAGTACAAAAAAAACTAAATTATTTTAGATAAACCGAACTGACGTATATAATTTTTTTTTCAAAAGTTTCTACAAATTAGGGGTAATGTTGGATTTTATAGTTCAAAACTTAATGCGAAAAACAATCATAAAAAGATCCTTTCATAAAACCTAACCCTTTTTATTTAACTAATATAATTTTTCAGCTTTTAAAAAAGGAGCCCAAATGGACACTCCATATTCAAGATGTGGTCTTATAAATACTTTATATAATTTGAGAGCCATTTTTTCATCAATAAAAGTGAATGTCTTTTTCAGCATACCGAGAATTTGTAAGGACTTAGAGACAACTGTTTGAATATGAGCGCTCCACTTGAGGTTAGATGTAAAAATGACTCCTAAATCACGTTCTTTAGTAGAGCTTCTTAGAGATTGGTTGATTCCTTGGTTATTTTGAAGAAAGTAATTGTAATGGGGGTTGTTTCGACCGTAATGAATGACGCAGCATTTTGAAGTGTTTAGCTTAAGTAACCAAGTGTTTGACCACTCGTATACCAAGCGTAGACGATCCTGCAGATCAACAAAATTAGATTGCGATAAGGTTTTAGTAAAAAGTTTAGTATCATCGGCAAATATCTCAGAAGTTTCAGTGAGTTTTGCGAGATTATTTGTGTACAGAATGAAGAGGAGCGGGCCGAGAACAGAACCTTGAGGAACACCACTGAGAACATCAACATATATATATAAATATATATATATATATATACATTTTTATATTTATATATTTATATATGTATGTGTATATATATATATATATATATATATATATATATATATAAATATATATGTATATACATTTTTATACTTATATATTTATATGTAAATATATATATATATATATATATATATATATATTTTTATATTTATATATTTATATGTAAATATATATATATATATATATATATATATTTTTATATTTATATATTTATATATATATATATATATATATATATATATATATGTATATATATATTTACATTTGTATATATGTATATACATATATATATATATATATATATATATATATATATATATATATATATATATATATATATATATATATGTATATACATATATACAAATGTAAATATATATATACATATATATATATATATATATATATATATATATATATATATATATATATATATATATATATATATATATATATATATATATATATATATATATATATATATATATATATATATATATATATATGTATATACATATATACAAATGTAAATATATATATACATATATATATATATATATATATATATAATATATATATATATATATATATATATATACATATATATATATATATATATATATATATATATATATATATATATATATATATGTATAATCTTTAGAAGTCATTTTTTTATTATACGATAATAATAAAATATGTAAAATTCAATAAAAATGGCTGCGTACAATTTTTTTGTAGAAATATATATATGTTATTGTTTAAATAAAAATTTAAATTAAAATAAAAACAAATATATATTTTTAAAAAAAGTTTATACACAGCCGTTTTTATGAAGTTTTACATGTTTTTTATATATATTTATATATTTATGTATATACACACATGTTAAAAGCATTAATTAAAATTAAGTAAGCATCAAACCCGACTAAAAATATTATATATTTGGTTGACAATATTAGAAAACCCTGACTTGCGTTAACAAAGTCCATGCGGTCATACGTTATATTACTGCCATAACATTTTGACATGTTTGTTAAAGTAATTAATCATCATGTTTGTTAAAGTAATTAATCATGAAGTATTTGTGTCAATAAGGTATGCGCCATTAGGTTGGATTTGATTTGAAGTTTAGATTTTATTTTGCATTTGGTTTATTATTGCAATAGTCAACTTTTATTGAGATTTTTGACACAATTTTATTAAATGGCAAAAAGTTATGCTAACGTGGCGGCTCCAGATGGCAACGGAGAACCCGGACGTGTCAATCTTGGTATTTTTAAATCTAGCACTCAAAACTCGTCAACTTCTGTCCTCATATGCCGGTATGGTGACCTAAATTGTAGCGTGGAGGAGTTTTTAGAAGTTCTTGCAAAAAAAAAATTACTATGCTATGTGTGGGGCGTTACAAGACATTACAATCATCGGTACTTCGAATTTGTTGTCAATAACGTTGATAAAGTTTCCGAGTTTCTCGAGACTGAAATTGTCATCAAAAACGTATCTCTTTCGATTTCGCAAAAGTTTGTCCGTAATATACATGTATTAGTACAAAATATCCCAATTGGTATCCTTTTGAGCGGAGGTTCAGGTGCCCTTACCACCTTAGGTAAACACCTTGCGGCAGGTAGAGGTACATTTGAATCTTTTAGCTGTCAAAAAGTAAAGGTACATGGAGAGGATATACTGACAGGAAACGTTATAATTATAATTAAAAACTGGCAAAACCCTCACATTAACCCGTTGCCAAGATATCAAAATGTCGATGGATTCACACTACGCTACAAACATAATGGGCAACCTCAACAAAGCCCAAAGATTGTAAACTTAAGTGGTTCATCAAGTGCGGAATCTTCATCAACTGTCACTTCAGAAAACATACAAACAAACAATTCAGGAAGTTTGCCCAACACACAAACAGAGATTCCAGAGATTATGACAGTAACTGGCGAAAAAATTACAAGTTTAGAAATTGATGAACGTAACATGGAAATTAAAACATCAAGGAGAAAGAGAACCAAAATCGAAACAGAAAAAAATTCCAAATCAAAAAAAAGTAGCAATGAAATTTCTAACGAAGAAAACAGAGGAGTTTTAAACAAAGAAATAGTGGTTACCCATGAAAAAGACAAGATCGACACAGATGTTTTAATCGACGACGAGCAAGATTTAAATTTTAATTTTGACGCCTATGATATCTTAAGTTGTGCGGAGAAGAAATCGTAAGAATATTCTTTTATATTAATTTACTTTGCGTTTTAAAATCTTTCCTATTTTCTTAATTTTTTTTTTTTTTTTTTTTTTTCCGTTCTCAAATCTGTATAATTTTCCGATTCTTTTACATTCTATTTTAAAATGCATGTTCTATTTTTAATTAAGCGCATAAGCTGTCGTAATCTGTATTGTTGTAGCTCGCGCCTTTGTGTAAAATGTTATGGTTCAGTGCGTCCATCTGTTAGTATTACATCATTTCAAACGAAAACTCGTGCTATAAGGTTAAGGTTTAAATGTTTGTACCTTTTATGTCAGGTTGTAAAATTATCATATTTATGTTTAAGTTACACGAGTTTTCAAATTAGGAAAACTGATTCTCTCCATCATGACTCTTAATGTTTTAACGTGCAACATAAACGGTCTAAACGACCAAACAAAACGCGACAATTTTTTTGGGTTTCTAAAAAAATCCTCTTTCGATCTCATCCTCCTACAGGAAACACACTCTGGACCTTCCACTGTTAAACAGTGGGGAGACGAATGGACTGGCGAGTCCATTTGGAACTCCGGTCCGAGTCATAACTGTTGCGGGGTGGCAATACTCTCTAAATCCAACATTTCCTTAAACGAACTAAAAAGGGATAATAACGGTAAGATATTAAATGTCATGATAAAAATAGACGAACACGAAATGCAGGTGCTGAATATTTACGCTCCTAATGTGCCGAGAGAAAGGCGCCTTTTTTTTGGTGACCTTGGTGATTTCTCGCAGGACACAGGACTACCCGTCCTGTTGGCCGGAGACTTCAACATGGTCGAAAGCCTGCCTCTCGACACTGAAGGCACAAACAACGCTAAATATCACACCTACGGCGTTGACGAACTCGGGGTATTCCAAGGTAAGTATAACCTAGTTGATGTTTTTCGTTTCAAGTTCCCAAACAAAAGAGAATTCACATGGCGAAATCAGAAGGCAAAATGTAGACTCGATCGAATCTACTGCCCTGATAAAGTCGCCAAAAAAACAACATATACAAAAATTCTCACCAACCCCTTTTCCGACCACGAGTTCGTGACAACAACCGTCAATTTTAGTAAAACAAGGAGAGGACCAGGGTACTGGAAATTAAATTGTTCCCTTTTGGAAATAGAGGTGCATAGGCAAAAAATTGAACTCTTAATTAAAGATTGGCAAGTTAAAAAACGGTCCTACAACTCACTTTTAAAATGGTGGGACGACTGTAAACTTTTTGTTAGGGTTGAATTACAACATATATCTATTCAGGAAAGTGCGAAAAACAAAAAACAAATGAAAAGGATTGAAAACGAAATCCAACGGGAGCGACAAAACGCTAACCCGAATTTAGATAGCATCAAAGAAAAACGCGATGCTCTTTTCTTGCTCCAGTTTCCAGGAGCGTTTATTCGCACGAAGCAAAAACTAGTTGAAGAAGGTGAAAAACCTTCAAAATTTTTGTACAGTTTGGAAAAAACTCAACAGAGGAACAAGTCAATTACCGAAGTTCGCAAGAACGACGGAACATTGACGAGTGAACCTGGCGAGATTTTAAAATCCCTAGTTTCTTATTACAAAAACATCTACACCAAAACAAATTTATGCAAAGACAGCCAAAACTATGTCTTGTCACACATCACTAAACATTTGAGTGATGATGAAAACAAAATTTTAAACACCCGCCTAACCGGCGCGGAGTTAAAAGAAGCCCTATTTAAATTTGAAAACGGAAAATCCCCGGGCTATGACGGACTTCCAGCTGAATTTTATAAAACTTTTTGGCACATTTTAGAAAAAGATTTTGAAGAGCTTGCTTACGAAATACTTTTCGTAGAAAAAAATACCAGCCACTCTATGAAAAAATCAATAATTTCACTAATTCCCAAGCAAGGAGATCTCACTGAATGCAAAAATTGGAGGCCCATATCCCTAATCGGCGCTGATTACAAAATAATCACAAAAGCGCTGGCCCTAAGACTTGCAAAAGTAATGGGGAAAATTATAGAACCAAATCAAACTTGCGGAATTCCAGGTAGAACAATATTCTCAAATTTACACCTTGTCCGTGATCTAATAGATTACGCTGAATTTAAAAATCTACCTAGTTTCATTTTAACAATAGACCAAGAAAAGGCGTTTGACAAAGTCGATCGTGCGTTTCTGCTGCAAATTCTCCGAAAATTCAACCTCGGAGAAAATTTCGTATCCTTTATTAACACCTTGTATTCAGAAATTTCGGCATCTATTCTGAATTGTGGTTTCTTGTCAGCCCCTTTTCCCACCGAAAGAGGAGTTAGACAAGGTGACCCACTCTCTCTTTTGTTGTACGTCTTTGTCGCCGAAGCTCTTGCTTTGGTGGTCAGAGCGGACGACAAAATAGAGGGTTTCCCTTTACCAGGAACACCGAAACCGCTTAAACTACAGCAGTACGCAGACGATTCGAACTTTTTTGCCAGGGACGTAAAATCAGTCCGCTTTTTTTTTGAAGCAGTAAAACTTTTTGAAAAAGCAAGTGGTTCAGTGATCAATGCCTCAAAAACCAAGGGCCTTGCTCTTGGGGGTTTTGATCCCAAAATGTACCCGGAATTGGACAACATAGAGTGGACTAATAACACCGGTTTCAAAATTCTAGGTGTTACGTTTTACACCAGGCTGAGTAATACTACCAATTTCAACTGGCTAGTAACTCTAACCAAAATAGAGAAAAAACTCAAGTTTCTGGGACTACGTACTTTGTCACTTAGGGGAAAGACTATGTTGATAAATACGTTAGCATTGTCAAAAGTGTGGTTTCTGGCAAACGTGTTGCCCGTTCCCGAATGGGTAATAGAACGTTTGCACAGCGCCATTTTTGAAAATCTGTGGCAAAAGACCAATTTTAATCCGGTCAAAAGAGAGACGCTTTTCTTACCCGTCAAAAGCGGGGGTCTCGGAATTCTATCACCGAAGGAGCAAAGCCTTGCGCTCCGCCTCAAAACACTCTTTCAACTGAAAGAATGCGGAGAGGAGAACACCCACGATAATTACTACTTTTCAAAGTACTGGTTAGCAAGTTCACTTATTAAATTTACAAATCAAAACCCATGCTGGAATTTTTTAAAACAGAACAACTTTCCAAAACACTGGGACTACAAAATGTCTCAGTACTACAAAACAACTATTGAAATATTAGGCCAAAACGGGTCCCTTTTTAACATCCCCCTAAAATCAACAAAAAATTTTTACTTAGAAGTGGCAAAAAACAAAAAGACAGTCGTACCAGCAGAACTTTTCTGGAACGGTTCAACAAAAACAACAATGCCGTGGACCCAAATTTGGAAAAAGAACTTCACCTCCCACGCATGCGGACCGACTCAAAACATCCTCTTTCGATTTTTGCACAACAGTCTACCTTCTGCGGCCTTGCTAGCCAAAAGCACAAGGCAACAGATAGTCCAAAACAACAAATGTAAAACTTGTGGTAAAATCGAGGACAATCTTCACATCTTTGCCTACTGTCCTCCCTCTGTTGAAATTTGGGAATATTTTAAACATGTATATAACTCCTTGACGTCCCAAAAGGGTTTTTCGCCGATAAATTCGATTTTCTCTATCGGAACCGCGAATTTATCGGAAAAAAACCCTACCTCGCAACTGCTGTTGACACTCACCCAAACCATCATGAGTGAGATATGGAACAGCAGATGTCACCACATGTTTAGTAACATGAAAATTGACCCAATGGCAGTGATCAGGATAATTATCAGGAAAATCAGGAATATCATTACTTTAAAATATAATTATCATGTCCGTAGAAACACTACGGACATTTTCTGTCAACTTTTCTGTGTTAAAAATATAATATGTCAAGTAGAGAACGGAAGACTGAAACTAAACATATGAGCTAAACTGACACCCTAGCTCAAAAAGAACTATATGTTTAGTGACGTTTTCCACTTCTCTACCTATTATTATTTTTACAACAAAATATTATTATTTATAATTCGAAAATCACTGCCAGCCATTATTTTATGAGCTATAATTTCCCTTATTAAATGTTTTTCTGTAGTGTACGTAATGTGGTATTGGTGTAAAAGTATTGTAATTTTTTTAGCTTTTATTTTGTTATAATTTCCTTCTTTTTAATAAAAATTTTCTTGAATTCTCTTTAAATTACCTTCCTCTTTAACTTTTCTAAACTTTCGACTTTCTTCCGCACAATGTCTTTCTATTTAAAAAAACAAAAATACAAAAAAATATAAAATCGAAAAACACAAAAAAATATAAAATACAAAAATAAAAAAAAAATATAAAATTTAAAAAAAAAAAATAAATAAATAAAAAATATGAAAAGGAAAAAACTATATATATATATACGGCAACACTTGTATTATTATTATTTTATTTTATTATTATTGTAGCTACTGTTAACGTTTTTGAAAAAGAAAATCAATTCATTGTAAAACAAATATATATATTGTAAAACTTTAATTTTTAACATGTTAAGATAATGTATTTTTATAATTGTAAATAAATACTGTTTTATAAAAAAAAAAAAAAAAAAAAAAATTAATCATCTTATATATTTATCTAAAGAAATTTATTGTAAAGGTAAACTTACCTTATATTAAAACATTGAAAAATTAATAGTCAAAAATAGATATATAATGTAAAACATACATACAATTGTTAGAGTTAGAAATTTAAACACGTTTACATATATATACTTAAATGTATATACATATATATATCTAGTTCATGAATTTATATTTATTTATATATATATAATTAAGGAAATATTATATCGTATATATATATTCATATATATACATATATGTTTTTATTCATATATGTATATATACATATATGTATTCATGTATATATGCATATTTACATATATGTATATATACATATATGTATTCATGTATAGTTTTATAATTATCTTTAGTAGTATAGTATTAAAAAAGTACGCAAATCTGTATCTTTTAATGTTTTTACGCATTTTTTACTCCTTTTTTTTCATAATAATCTAATAATAAATACATTTATTATGATATAATATTGTAATGATAAACATATATTAAATTTTATGTTACCATGAAATTTAACATATATTTATCAAACATATCAACAACACTTTAAAAGATTTTTTAAAATAATATGTATAGATTCATCACATGCTAAATTAATTTTTGCAGTCTAATATAGCTATGTATGATATGTTAGTGTCTTTTTTTCTTGCCTTTGCCAATCCATTCCATTCTTGCCTTTGTAAATCCACTGTAAGTTCCATTGTAATTAACTGGAATGGGAACCTTGTGGTAATCTAGTAACAAGGATAGAAGAGTTAACTGTAGAAGAATATATACTTGTGATGTAACTATCTCAATTTCGATCCATTTTGGCATAAGCCTTCCTTGTCAAACATTTCGCGGCAGTTCCTGCAGAGAGACTGTTGAAATTTCTAAAAAATAAATGTATTACATTAACTGTAACATATTTCAAATAATAAATATTGAAAATTATAAAAATAAAAGACAGTATGTATGAAAATTATATAAACAATAGAAAGTATGTAGTTATTAAAAAAATATTTTTATATTAAAATATTAAACTTCAGACAAACAACATAAAAGCAAAGAGGAACTTTCTAACAACAAAGAAAATTTCTAACAACATTTCTAACAACTAAAAGATATTTTTATGTTTTATTTACTTTGAACTATTTAAGTTATCATGACCAAAATACCAGAAATTTAAAATTTTACTTAACCAAACAAATGAATTGATGACTATTACCTTACAGCTCATAGACTTGCAGCTAACCACTAAGGTTTTCAACTCAAGTTCTTGATAAAACTCTTAATAATGATAGTTATTGATATGTTATTACCCCGCTTTTGATAGTTTAAATAGTAAAATAGTAGCTAGTTATAATATTAATATATGAATAGATAGTTTAAATAAAAAAAAAAGTAGATAGTTTAAATAGTAAAATAGTAGCCAAATGTGTTAAAGATTCTTAACATCCTTTTAAAAATATATGTTGTGTAAATATACAAATCTGGTAACCCTTACTCTAACCCTAACCAAATACAGTAAAGCAAGGTTTCTCAGGAAAGACGTGCAGTTTTTTGCCTTGCATGATCACACGCAAGTATAATATTTTTGATAACTTGAACACGGCCGTTTGCAAGTTTTATAATCATGCTGAGAAAGTTTAAAAAACAAAGATTAATAAATAATAAAAGCAGCCGAGGCGCAGTGGTAGCGCACTCGCCTCAGAAACGTAAGATCCGTGGTTAAAGCTTACCTCTTTGCAAGTTTTGCGACATTAGTTGGGAAGAAAGCGTGAACTTTCTATGAAATGCTCTTCCGAGGTGCTCTGTGATAAGATCGTAAGGACTTCTTGGGGCACCTTAATTAACTTTAAAAATTAAAAAAATTTAAATGATTTGCGTATTGTGGATGCGTATTGCGTAAAGTGGATGTTCAAATAATATCAAAACTTAATTCACTTTTAAAATGTTAAGAACTAATAATGTTATTTAAACAAAGAATGAGCTTTTTAAAGGTAATAACACTATTATTTTTATATTTTTATAATGCAAATAGTGACTAAAGTGTTATCACTTGTAGTCGTAAGTTTATTGTTTTTGTTTTGTTCTTTGTTGATTTCTTGCTATTAAACTTTTATTAATTTGCTCCTTGCAAATGAAGTACACAGCTTTGCATGATCTAAAATTTTAAAGACTAATTATTTTCCCAGAATTTGCAAATTCGATCGTATAATTTAACTAATGATATAAACTTGTTACATTATTTTTATTGTTATTATTCAAATATATTGTTAATTCAAATATATTTTACCAACAGATAGCGATACACATTTCCTTTTTTCCTCTTTTCAAAAAAAAAGGTAAAATATGGAAAAGTCATTCTTTTTAATGCCTTTTTTTTTTTTTTTTTGCTTTGACTTACTGAACATTGTTGCTGATAATAATAACCACAAAGAAAAAACAACACACATATTATTAAAACTATTATTATTGTTTTATATTTAAGTTCACTTAAACTTCTTATGAAGTCATAAAACTCAAAACTCATAAAGAGAAGGTACAAATCAATATCATTCATACTCTAAACAGCAATATGGCAAAGACCATAATTACAAACAAGAGGAGAATGTCCATTGACATTACTACAATGCGCTTCTATCATTGTTGCAAACCCACACTCTATATTATGCCAGAATTTAGATTTGTTTTTTTTCCTAAACAGGTTTATATGGGGTGTTTGTTACCATCAAAAAAAAAATATACAGGGTTTATATGAGGTGTTTGTAACCATAATAGTGAGCAAAAATATCAGATGTAAACAACATTAGAAAATTCTTATTATCTTAACTTAAAAGATAAAAAAGATATTGACCCTTGGTGCAAGTATATATAACAGTATTTTAATAATTAAATGTTATTAATTTTATACTGTAATTCACTAAGTATATCTTTTTTAATAAATTTACCACAGAAGCATTATCTTGTTCTTTATTTATTTTAGTACTAATACTGCTATATTACTATCATTTATAAATTTATTTATATAATTTACTGTGTTGTTCACTTTTCATGAATTTTTGCAAAGAGAAATATTTAACATATAATCTAACATATAATATATATTGGACAAACATGTTTTTAGGCCACTAAGAACAAATAAATTACTTTCACTTAGTAGCAGTGATAGTTCATTATCAAGTTCTGTTCTTGTTTTATACATAATATATTTTTTATAATCAGATATATCATTATTATAAGTTTCGGTGCTGTTACTAGTTATATTTTTAAATAATAATTTTTCATCAGTGAAAAATTCGTCTTGTAATAATACTTTATTTAAATTTAAAAAATCGAAGTTTAATATTTTATCTATTACATTCTCTGATAAAGAATTTCTTATGCTAAATTTTTCTTTAGAGTTTAGTTTAGGCACTGTTATGTGGACGTCTAGTATTTTCATCATATAGGCGACTAAATCGCGGACATTTTCATTCTGCAGAAAATTAGCAGCAGTCTTACATGATGATCTACCCATTTAGGATTTATTCACTCAGTTCCATCCCGACCTTAATTTCCATCCCGACCTTAATTTCCATCCCGACCTTCGTCATAACTAATGTTATAATCCGATAATGTTTTTTTTAAAAAAAAAAGATTAAAACATTTTTTTTTTGTTTAAAGTTTATCTAGCGTTATAAAAAAAATGTATAAAAAAAGCAAATGCTTTTTAATTATATTCGTTATAAAAAATATTAAAAAAGTTTTCTGTCAAATTATATAGTTGTTTTTTATAATATAAAAAAATGGTTAAAGTTAAAAAAATTGATGAAAATAAAAAAGATAAAGTTGAGCGAAAACTGTTTGAAAAACCTGTAGCTGTAAGTTTATTATTTTCTTTTTTCAAAAAATTTGTTTTGTATTTTTTTAAAAGTGTTTGTGATTTTTTTATAGATTGTTAAACCTTATGTGGTAGAAAACGTATATAAAGCGCCTCAAATTTATGTCCCTCAAGTGGTTGAAACGAGACCACTTAAGGAAACAGATAAATATTTGTATAAAATTGAGCTGGAAATCTTCAACGATATTCCATAAATAGACAATGGTAAATTAAAAAAATTAAAAACAATTTTTTTTTGCAAAAAATTCTTTTAAGCTAAAAATAATTTTTTTTAGAACAAGTTGGCATACTCGATAGTATAATGAACCCTTAGAGTTACCTCAGGGTAACCCTAACCCTGACTCGATGGAATAATGATTTGAATAGATCGACATTTAAACGAGAACAGAATGAACAGAAACGACCGTTATTTTGCACATAATCGAGAATGTATAGGTTGTTGTTTATGTAAAGGAGAAGAAAGCGAGCACAATCATTGTTGTGTAACATCCGAGTGCCCGTACGTGCAAGAACTATTCGAACGATGCCGCGGTTGTTGCTATTGTTTGTTAAAAATATGTAAATTGGAAAAATGTAAAATAAAAATTCATGAATCAAAATGTCTTTTGATGCGACGGACGATTGTTTGTTATATTTATATCAACAAAATTTACATTTACAGGAAACGCATTTAAATCAAGGTGTTTGGATGGATAAAGTTCTTTAAGCTTAAGAAAGCGAATTGGATAGTTGTAAAAGAGTATACGGTTTTTATATTAAAGATTTAAAATTGATCAAGACATCAAATGGAGTTGATAGAAGTTCTTGATTTGCTATTCCGCATCGCGTATTTTATCCTGACACGTGTTTTCATAATAATAGTGAAGTCATTGAACATTGCAAAAAGATGTATTGAAATGTTATCATGTTATAAAAAATGAAAGAGACAATATATTAAATATAAAAAATTATGAATTTAAAATTTTGTTTTTATTCTCAGAATAAACTTTTAACAAAGTTTTCAAAACTTTTATTGAAATTTTCAAAGAGTTCTTTATTTGTAAAATTGTTTGAACGTTTTTGAATTTCTTCGTCTATAATAACACCAATACGATAAAATTCTGCCAACACTCTACAACTATCGGATCCGTATCGGTCTTCTGCTATGTTTATTAGTATTCTTGCTTCTTGAGGGTTGTAACTAACAAATCTGATTTGATCATTTTTCACAAGTTTCATTTTTTTTTTGTTTTAAATCTCAAAAAAATAAAAAAAATTTTATTTTGAAAATATTTGTTTTACAAAATTATAAAAGTCTCGTTTAATTTCTTCTGTTTTTTCAATGTTTTTTAAATAGTTTGTTTGTTTTAAAACTTCTTCTTGTACCAATTACAATTTTTGCCAAACGCTTTCAATTACGATGGATCATTAATCTATTCATGTTCCACATTTAAAAATTTTGTCATAATATCGGATTCTTCTCTGTAAAAAAATAAAAAGGCTTGATCTTCAGTAATTAGTTTCATTTTTTTATTGAAATAAAAAAATGGAATAATGTGATCTTATTAATATACGTGTGTCAATTAATTCAAAACAATCGTCTTCGTGTGATTTGTAAACAGATATTGTGAAAAAATTTTCTAATTATTTTGAAAAAACGAAAACATCAAATTGTTAATTTGTTTACGTAAGTTTGGTATGACTATTCGTTGTAGTTTTTCAGAAGCTAACTTTTTTTTACACAAATCTTTCAAAGTCCATGTATCATAACGGTTTTTATATCTTAATTCTTCATAACACCTAATCTAAAACTCTTTTTATTTGTCTTCTTTTATTGAAAAAAATTTCTCTAAATCATGGTGTATTCTAGCATGTCAAAGTAAATTTTTTCTTTTCATTCTAAATAAAATCAAATTTATAAACATAACAAGGTTTAAAATGAGGATCATAAACAAATTTACATAGTTCAATTAACCAATCTATACATTGCATAAAACTATTAACAAGAGATGACATAATTAATTCGTCTTGTTTAGTCTTATTAAAGGACATTTGTACCAAGATTGTAACAACATTTGTATCAACATTTGTTACAAGATTAAAAACAAGATCATAGTTGTAATTCCATTCTATCAACTTGTTTTGCTTCATCGAATTAAATTCGTGTAATTCATTAAGTATTTTATTGTTCTTTTTTCATTGCAAAAAAATATATACAAATTTTAAAAAAGGTCATTTAAAATTTCAAAAATTATTTTTTTTAAATAGTTCGAAAGTGTTTTAAACAAAAGTGTTTTAAACAAAAGTGTTTTAAACTTTGTTTTAAACTAATAACTTCAGGTGGATAATACGACGGAGTATTACATTTTGCATTTTCTGCCCAAAATGGATCTGCTACTTTAAAGTTTGGATAACTGTCTCGATTTTCCAGTTCTGCATACGGTGTAGGATTTACACTTTCTTCGTATGATGGTGGTTTTTCAAATTAAACTATTAACTTTTTATATCCTTTCTTCCGATTTCATTTAACAAACTTAAAATAAGTTTGATTTTAGCCTCGTTAGTATTGTATTCATAGTGTTGATATACGAAATCTTTGAACTGTATATATTCCATTAATTCTAGTCCATCTTAAATGTTAAATATCCTGTTGTATTAAGTGATTTAAAAGAAAAAAAATAATTTATCTTGTATGATATTGTATTTTCTTTTATTAAAATTTACATTTTTAATATTAAAATTACAGTTATAAAAAATAAGTTTGTCTTTAAAAGATAAATGGCCGTCGCTTCCTCGTCGGAGTAACCCTCTAACTTGTCGTCTTCTTCTAGTAAAGGTCTTCTTAAATCTTTTCGTTTTAGGTAAATTTGATAAAGTCGGCTCATTATTTGTTGTGAATTCTGTATTATTTTCGGAATGTGATTCTCGTGTATTATTTTCTTCAGTGGAGTGTTTAAGCTAAAAATAAAACATCTATTACTAATTGCTTCTTTTTCCGAACTTATGAACTTCCAAATATCACTTGGTTGATTTCCGTTAGTAGTTATAATAATTGGAGTTTTGGGTACAACCATATTGTCTTTATATTTTACATTACCAAGTAAAGCTGTGTTACCCTCAAAAAGTTTTTTGAATTCCTGTGCTATTTGCATAGTCGGAATAACAAGTTCTTCACAGCGTTTTATGTGTGTAAAAATGCATTGTTGCAACCAAAACTCACTTAAACGATCTCCGTTAGGTGCTAATATAGACCCTATCTCATAGTTTCTATAGACAGAGGTTAGAAATTGTGAGAGAAAGGATTTTCCTGTATTGGAGGATCCAATTAAAAATAAAGTTATTTTTTTATGATCTGATAAAGTTAAAACGTCAAAAATAGAATCAAAAAAAAACATTTCAGGAAAACTATTACTTAAGGGAACTTTTTTAAAAAAATATATCATTACTCCTGTTAATCTAGAAATATTAATATTATCATCTATTACATAACGAGACATTATTTTATGAAAAGGTATTACAGTAAATAAGGACATTGAACGTACATATAATTTGCTTATAATAACTTGGTTAGATGGTAGTTTACTATGTGCATTAAGAAAATCTTTATCATATTTTAAATAATAGAGTAACATTGATTGGTTAGTAATTTTATATTTAAGAAATAAATCACAAAAATTAGTATTATTATTATTACTTAACCTAGTATTAGGAGTTTCCTTTACATCATCAAAAATTATATGACTAAAATCACAATTCTCTACAATTTCTTTTACCTTGTCTATATTCCTAATTTGTTTTGGTTGATTCTCTACGTTGGTCGGCGTAATCTTGCGCTTTTTCGATTTTGTTATTGATGTATTGGATATGTTCTTCGAATGTTGGGACTTCGAACTTTGGATTTGAAAATAGTCGGATAAGTGTGCCTGGTTCTTCGGCAAATTCACAAAAAAGACATGCATTTACCATGCACAACCAATCATTTACAAATGATTGGTTGTGCATGGTATTATAACATTATAATACCATGCACAACCAATCGCAACAAAATAAAATTATGTGACGATTTGTATTTTACAATAACAACAGGCGAAGCAGAAAAAAATAACAATTACAATTCAAGTTTAAATGAAAGAACAAAT
>NC_061161.1:15000-37500 GCF_022113875.1 Hydra vulgaris
TGTCCAAACACTTTATAATAATCTTGAGCTAACTCTGACTCTAATATAATCCTTGCTTTTTCTTCACTGAGGCTCCCACGGCTGCATGTGTTCCACTAAAGTAACTGGTTTTCGAGTCCAGTTATGAATTATAAACACTTTTTTACCACTGTCTCCGAGTATCTGGGATCAAAGATATATAAAAAATGAATATACAAGAAATGTATAAATGAGAATAAAAAGAAAATAAAAAGAAAATATGTAAAAAAGAAAATACATAAAAAAAGAAATAAAAAAATCCCTTTTACTCGTTTTCCGTTAGGAAGAGATATGAGGAGCATTAGGCAACGACTTCTTCCTACATTAATCTCTACGGTACAACTCACTTTTGACTTTTTGTCTCTTTACTTTTCTAATAATTAATATTTGTTATCTTTGTTTACCCTTAATCCTAAAAAGTTTTTTATTTTGTTCAAAAGTTGTTTTACGTACATATATCTCTCTCTTTTTTACGCCCACTTACACATATGTTTTATCCACTCGTCTGATACTTTCAGTCATGATTCATCTCTTTACTAATCGAAAGCAACCCTGCATGCTTGAGGTTATAATTGATTTTCTTCTGTTTCACACACTCTTCTCAAGATTGAATTCAAGTTCACTTCTATAAGACTGTAAGTAAGTTCATAAATTGTATAAGCGAAGCAAGCAAGCATACACATTTCTGTTCGAGCTTCAAATTATGTCATGTCGCATACACGCATATTTCCATACTTCCTAAAAAATGAAAACAAACATACACGTACTATGCCCATCATAATCTATTCATGCCACGTCACTCGCGCGTGTAGCCATTACAGATTGATTGCGCGGACTTCTTTAACTTTTTAGCTTCACCCCTTTGCTTGTGAAATATGCGTAAACAATTTCTAAATTTTAAATATAAAGTACTTTGCTTGAAGTTTTGTGCTTTTTTACTAGACATCTGTCCAACATTTTTGTAATTTCTATTTTTAATGCTGACTCTAATATAATCTTTTCTCTTTCTTCCCTGAGGCTCCTACGGCCTATTGTGTTCCACAAAGTAACTGGTTTTCGAGTCCAGTTATGAATTATAAATAGCATATATTACCACTGCCTTCGAATATTTGAGATCAAATATGTCCCTTTTATTTCGTTTTCCGTTTAGGAAGAGGCATGAGGGACATCAGGCAACGACTTTTTCTTACTTTAATATTGACAGTACAAGAATCTTTCGACATTTTGTCTCTATTTTTTTGAATTTTTCAATAATAATTTTTATCTTTGTTTGTTCTATATCTTAAGCCTCTTTCAAATTGTATTACGCAAACCTCTCATGAACACGCACCTCTCCCTTATAATATAGAACATACTTTAATTCTTAGCCACATTTTCACAACAGTAATTAAAATGTGTTTTTTAAAATGTGTATTTTAAAATTATATTAGTTTAAGATTATAAACAGAAAATAACAAATTCTAACTTAATACATTAATTTCCAAATTGTTTCCTTAGCCGTCTTATCATGTTCCATTAAAATCTATACAATTCACACATTTTCATTTAATGATAACTAGGTTCTCCACAATTACAGTCGTTGAAACGTAGGTGCGAATATAATTCACATTAAGTCATACATCTTGCATTCAATTTACTCTCCACATTTCCTTATATGAAAATTAATCATCTTGCATGCTTGTAAATTTAAAATTAAATACCTCATTTGTCTTTTGTCACCTTCACATCTCTCATATATTCTGTATTTACTAAGTCACTTGCGTTCACACAACAATCAAGTCGCTAGAGTATTCAAGACATCCAAGATAAAGGTAAATTTCTTTTCTAAAACCTTTCTAATAAACACACACGCCATATATACTCTAGAGAACTAAACTTTTAGTATCCGTGAGCTATAGGCTACATCTTTCTTTACATTTATTGTTAGTTTATAACACCCTGTTGATTATTTTGTTTCTGTTATACATAATCTCTATACACAATATACAAATTTAGAACACCTTTTAATTTATGAACTTGTTCTAATAGTATCATATTTATTTGTTGTAAAAAAAAAAAAAAAAAAAATTTTTTCACTTTTTATGTTTGAATTTAGATTAATTTTAAGCTTACCTATGATACTTACTTGTCTTAACTCTTTTCTAAAAGATATATTAGTGTTTACATAATAGGTTTATGATAGGTTAATTAGCTCCGTGTAGTGTGTCCTTTTAGTGTTGCAACATGAACGAGGCTTGGCGTCGGAATGGGTTTTTTATACTGATTTCGATGATAAGACTCCGACGGGAGTTTTTAGAAGTTAGTGAATTAAACATTCGAAACGTCATAATACCAGGGTAGAGACCCCCTCAAAAGGGTCAATACCATAACCATTTCCTGATGAGAATCTGGTATTTACACTACCTAATTCGTTTGCTTTTTTCTCAAAACACTAATGTATTTTTATGCGTATCTTTTTAAATTCTAAATGCGCGTAACTTAATTTTGTTGCAAATAATTTGTCGATATTGTTCTATTGCTGTTTGTTTTGTATTTTGTCTTTGAAATTTGCATTAGTTACCATGTTTTTATATTGTCAATTATGATATACTGTCCTATTATGTATTAATGTTAGTAAGCACTAACAATTTGTTCGTTTTGAATTATAAATTTTTAGTACTAAGTTTTTAATAAGTTTACATCTAAGAGTAATAGGAGTTATCTCTAAGTTATCTCTAAGTAAGACTCACACCTATTTTTAGCCAATTTTTTAACACTTTTTTCGAGATTAAATTCAAATTCACTATGTATAATACTGTAAGTTCCTCTATTTAAGTTAAGTTTATAAACTGTGTAAGCGAGGCAAGCATACACATTTCTATTTGAACAAGCGTACACATTTCTATTTGTTTAATAAGAGAACATCTATGAGTAACAGTAGTAATCTCTAAGTAATCTCTAAGTAAGACTCACACCAATCTTTAGCCAATTTTTAACACTTTTTTCAAGATTGAACACAATTTCATATTCACATTTTAAAAGACTGTTAAGTTCCTCTATTTAAATTAAGTTTATAAACTGTGTAAGCGAGGCAAGCATACACTTTTCTATTTTTGAACCAGATACACGCATTTTCTCAGTACGTCCTTATTAGTTTATGCATTGTTTATTCTTTATTTCTTAAGCATTATTTGTTACGCAATTTTCCATGCCAAATAAACTGACCTGTGTCTATAGTGTTATTTCCAATGCGCCTAAGTTCTTACAGCTCCCCCTCCTCTCAATTTTTTGCGTTATAAGTAATGAGTTTAATATACGTTGATAACTTCTAATTTGTGTGCTTTAAGTCTGTCCTTTTTACATAATAATATATATAGATCTACTTCTTTAATGTAAATATAATTTTCTTATAACAGTTATATCTTCTCCTCTCTCGCTCTTAACTTGACGCTTCTTTAATACTTTTTTCACTTTGTATTCTATTTTCTATCTTTGTTTTTATCTTTTATTTTTTGTTTTCATTCTTAAGACTTAATTTCCTATAAAACGAGTCTCACGTATATAAATCTCATGTACACGCGCGCGCACTTTCATGTCACACGCTTATGCTTTTTTTAAGTTTCTGTTTTTTTTTTTTTTTTTTTTTTTTTTTTTGACTTTTGATTGTACAAAAGAATTATTAGTCTCACAATTTTTAACTGTTCTTATAATTGATACACAAATAGCGAGCCTTTTGAGTAAAAGAATTTTTTATAGATTGCCTACCCATACCAAGACCCTTTGCACTTGCGAGTTAAGCTCCATTGCGCCAATTCCTATTTAAGTCAGTCGATGTATGCACACTCCGCTGCGCCAATTCCTATTTAAGTCAGTCGATGCATGCACACTCAACTGCGCCAATTCCTATTTAAGTCAGTCGATGTATGCACACTCAGATGCGCCAATTCCTATTTAAGTCAGTCGATGTATGCACACTCCGTTGCGCCAATTCCTAATTAAGTCAGTCGATGTATGCACACTCAGATGCGCCAATTCCTAATTAAGTCAGTCGATGTATGCACACTTCGTTGCGCCAATCCCTATCTAAGTCAGTCGAAGTCGATAAGATAACCATTTTTCACTTTTTTCACTTTTTTCACTTTTTTCGAGATTAAATTCAAATTCACTTCATTTAAGACTGTAAGTTCCTCTATTTAAATTAAGTTCATAAACTGTGTAAGCGAGGCAAGCATACACGTTTCTATTTGAACAAGCGTACACATTTCTATTTGTTTAATAAGAGAACATCTATGAATAACAGTAGTAATCTCTAAGTAATCTCTAAGTAATACTCACACCAATCTTTAGCCAAGTTTTAACACTTTTTTCAAGATTAAACACAATTTCAAATTCACATTTTAAAAGACTGTTAAGTTCCTCTATTTAAATTAAGTTTATAAACTGTGTAAGCGAGACAAGCATACACATTTCTATTTTGAACCAGATACACGCATTTTCTCAGTACGTCCTTATTAGTTTATGCATTGTTTGTTCTTTATTTCTTAAGCATTATTTGTTACGCAATTTTCCATGCCAAATAAACTGACCTGTGTCTATAGTGTTATTTCCAATGCGCCTAAGTTCTTACAGCTCCCCCTCCTCTCAATTTTTTGCGTTATAAGTAATGAGTTTAATATACGTTGATAACTTTTAATTTGTGTGCTTTAAGTCTGTCCTTTTTTACATAATAATATATATAGATCTACTTCTTTAATGTAAATATAATTTTCTTATAACAGTTATATCTTATCCTCTCTCGCTCTTAACTTGACGCTTCTTTAATACTTTTTTCACTTTGTATTCTATTTTCTATCTTTGTTTTTATCTTTTATTTTTTTGTTTTCATTCTTAAGATTTAATTTCCTATAAAACGAGTCTCACGTATATAAATCTCATGTACACGCGCGCGCACTTTCATGCCACACACTTATGCCTTTTTTTAAGTTTTTGTTTTTTTGACTTTCGATTGTACAAAAGAATTATTAGTCTCACAATTTTTAACTGTTCTTATAATTGATACACAAATAGCGAGCCTTTTGAGTAAAAGAATTTTTTATAGATTGCCTACCCATACCAAGACCCTTTGCACTTGCGAGTTAAGCTCCATTGCGCCAATTCCTATTTAAGTCAGTCGATGTATGCACACTCCGCTGCGCCAATTCCTATTTAAGTCAGTCGATGCATGCACACTCAACTGCGCCAATTCCTATTTAAGTCAGTCGATGTATGCACACTCAGATGCGCCAATTCCTATTTAAGTCAGTCGATGTATGCACACTCCGTTGCGCCAATTCCTAATTAAGTCAGTCGATGTATGCACACTCAGATGCGCCAATTCCTAATTAAGTCAGTCGATGTATGCACACTTCGTTGCGCCAATCCCTATCTAAGTCAGTCGAAGTCGATAAGATAACCATTTTTCACTTTTTTCACTTTTTTCACTTTTTTCGAGATTAAATTCAAATTCACTTCATTTAAGACTGTAAGTTCCTCTATTTAAATTAAGTTCATAAACTGTGTAAGCGAGGCAAGCATACACGTTTCTATTTGAACAAGCGTACACATTTCTATTTGTTTAATAAGAGAACATCTATGAATAACAGTAGTAATCTCTAAGTAATCTCTAAGTAATACTCACACCAATCTTTAGCCAAGTTTTAACACTTTTTTCAAGATTAAACACAATTTCAAATTCACATTTTAAAAGACTGTTAAGTTCCTCTATTTAAATTAAGTTTATAAACTGTGTAAGCGAGACAAGCATACACATTTCTATTTTGAACCAGATACACGCATTTTCTCAGTACGTCCTTATTAGTTTATGCATTGTTTGTTCTTTATTTCTTAAGCATTATTTGTTACGCAATTTTCCATGCCAAATAAACTGACCTGTGTCTATAGTGTTATTTCCAATGCGCCTAAGTTCTTACAGCTCCCCCTCCTCTCAATTTTTTGCGTTATAAGTAATGAGTTTAATATACGTTGATAACTTTTAATTTGTGTGCTTTAAGTCTGTCCTTTTTTACATAATAATATATATAGATCTACTTCTTTAATGTAAATATAATTTTCTTATAACAGTTATATCTTATCCTCTCTCGCTCTTAACTTGACGCTTCTTTAATACTTTTTTCACTTTGTATTCTATTTTCTATCTTTGTTTTTATCTTTTATTTTTTGTTTTCATTCTTAAGACTTAATTTCCTATAAAACGAGTCTCACGTATATAAATCTCATGTACACGCGCGCGCACTTTCATGTCACACGCTTATGCTTTTTTTAAGTTTCTGTTTTTTTTTTTTTTTTTTTGACTTTTGATTGTACAAAAGAATTATTAGTCTCACAATTTTTAACTGTTCTTATAATTGATACACAAATAGCGAGCCTTTTGAGTAAAAGAATTTTTTATAGATTGCCTACCCATACCAAGACCCTTTGCACTTGCGAGTTAAGCTCCATTGCGCCAATTCCTATTTAAGTCAGTCGATGTATGCACACTCCGCTGCGCCAATTCCTATTTAAGTCAGTCGATGCATGCACACTCAACTGCGCCAATTCCTATTTAAGTCAGTCGATGTATGCACACTCAGATGCGCCAATTCCTATTTAAGTCAGTCGATGTATGCACACTCCGTTGCGCCAATTCCTAATTAAGTCAGTCGATGTATGCACACTCAGATGCGCCAATTCCTAATTAAGTCAGTCGATGTATGCACACTTCGTTGCGCCAATCCCTATCTAAGTCAGTCGAAGTCGATAAGATAACCATTTTTCACTTTTTTCACTTTTTTCACTTTTTTCGAGATTAAATTCAAATTCACTTCATTTAAGACTGTAAGTTCCTCTATTTAAATTAAGTTCATAAACTGTGTAAGCGAGGCAAGCATACACGTTTCTATTTGAACAAGCGTACACATTTCTATTTGTTTAATAAGAGAACATCTATGAATAACAGTAGTAATCTCTAAGTAATCTCTAAGTAATACTCACACCAATCTTTAGCCAAGTTTTAACACTTTTTTCAAGATTAAACACAATTTCAAATTCACATTTTAAAAGACTGTTAAGTTCCTCTATTTAAATTAAGTTTATAAACTGTGTAAGCGAGACAAGCATACACATTTCTATTTTGAACCAGATACACGCATTTTCTCAGTACGTCCTTATTAGTTTATGCATTGTTTGTTCTTTATTTCTTAAGCATTATTTGTTACGCAATTTTCCATGCCAAATAAACTGACCTGTGTCTATAGTGTTATTTCCAATGCGCCTAAGTTCTTACAGCTCCCCCTCCTCTCAATTTTTTGCGTTATAAGTAATGAGTTTAATATACGTTGATAACTTTTAATTTGTGTGCTTTAAGTCTGTCCTTTTTTACATAATAATATATATAGATCTACTTCTTTAATGTAAATATAATTTTCTTATAACAGTTATATCTTATCCTCTCTCGCTCTTAACTTGAAGCTTCTTTAATACTTTTTTCACTTTGTATTCTATTTTCTATCTTTGTTTTTATTTTTTGTTTTTCATTCTTATGACTTAATTTCCTATAAAACGAGTCTCACGTATATAAATCTCATGTACGCGCGCGCACTTTCATGTCACACGCTTATGCCTTTTTTTAAGTTTTTGTTTTTTGACTTTCGATTGTACAAAAGAATTATTAGTCTCACAATTTTTAACTGTTCTTAATAATTGATACACAAATAGCGAGCCTTTTGAGTAAAAGAATTTTTTATAGATTGCCTACCCATACCAAGACCCTTTGCACTTGCGAGTTAAGCTCCATTGCGCCAATTCCTATATAAGTCAGTCGATGTATGCACACTCCGCTGCGCCAATTCCTATTTAAGTCAGTCGATGCATGCACACTCAACTGCGCCAATTCCTATTTAAGTCAGTCGATGTATGCACACTCAGATGCGCCAATTCCTATTTAAGTCAGTCGATGTATGCACACTCCGTTGCGCCAATTCCTAATTAAGTCAGTCGATGTATGCACACTCAGATGCGCCAATTCCTAATTAAGTCAGTCGATGTATGCACACTTCGTTGCGCCAATTCCTAATTAAGTCAGCTGTAAAACAAAAACAAAAAACAAAAAGCACTCTATAAGCGCCTGCACTTATTCTTAAACGATCAATACAAGTACACTACACTGTACAAGTCTTCTCACTCATAAGTCATAGTAACATCGTTCTAAAAAAACGCTTGTCTTTATCTGTTACACACATATGCTGAAAACTATTAAAAAATTTTTTATATCACCAATCATACACCTTTACTGATAGAATCCTATTGAAATCCGTTTTTCTGTAGTATATAAACTCTTTGAAGAAATACAACTTTTTTGGAAAAACATTTTTTACATTATATACAATTAAATCTTTGCATATGATAACATTGTTTAGCTCGTTCAGTTAGGCGCTTGATATATCGCCGCAGCGATCCAGGTTCGCATCCCGCTAATAGCACACTTTTTGTTTTTTATTCTCTTTTTAGCGTTTTATCTTCACGTTTTAGATATTAAAAGAGCTTTCATAATTGTTACAAAACCTCTCTTCTATTTCGCTCTTCTAAAGACTTTACTCATTACACCTAAATTCTACGCGCTACCCTGCTGTATTAGTTCTACTTAAAATAATGATGAAATGTACGTAAAACAACTTTGAAACAACACAAATTAATTTTTGCTTTAGTTTTGTGCTTTTATAACTGGACATCTGTCCAAACACTTTATAATAATCTTGAGCTAACTCTGACTCTAATATAATCCTTGCTTTTTCTTCACTGAGGCTCCCACGGCTGCATGTGTTCCACTAAAGTAACTGGTTTTCGAGTCCAGTTATGAATTATAAACAACCTAACCACTGTCTCAACCGGTAGGATGAAATATGAGAGACAATTTGTCTCTTCATTTTTCTTATCCGTTGCGGAAGAGATATGAGGAGCATTAGGCAACGACTTTTTCCTACACTAATCCATACCGTACTATCTCCTTTCGACTCTTTGTCTCTTTGTTTTCAAGAATTATAAACATAATTTTTTCTTTGTTTGCTCTATATCTCAAATTGCCTTCAAAATTAGTTTACGTATGTCTCTCATGTGCGCGCGTACATCTCTTCCTTATAATAACTTTAAATATGTAATAAGTTAATACAGAACCTAACTATTAAATATTTAACTTATTTAAATAGCAATATAAAATAAAGTTTTTTAGTATAGCTTAACATAATATAAATCTATAACTAATAAATAACTCTACCATTAAACGTATACTTTACTAGTCATAATTTAAACAAAAAAGATACCAGTCTAATCTATAGCACCTAATATCCAGTTTATCGCTATGGTGATTTATCCTGAAGTGGTATTCTCCTGCTGTTCTGGCGTTCTGTTCCTGGCGAAGAGTGTCAGTTAAAATCTGACCGCGAGTAGATCAACTGACTGAGGGGGCGATTGCTGACCCAGCATTGATCGAAGCTAGTTAAAAGATCACTTGGCTCATGCGCTTCGTTAGGATTGGATCAGTTTAGTATTAGTAGCTGTGAATCCACTCTCTACTAATACCATGAATCGATATTCCTACATCTAAGCTATCGCTTGGCTTTTCGTCTTGGGGTGGTTTTAGCTACTTTTATAATGCTCTGCTCCTTATGTGAAGTGTCGGTTAAGATCTGGCCGAAAAGAAGTTCTACTTACAACGGCTTACCCGACATCGTTTAAGTCTGGTTAAAGATCATTTAGCTTGTTTGCTTCGCTGGAATTGGATCAGCGTGTGTTATAATAGTTGGGAAGCCACTACCAACCGATACCCTGAATCGATGCTTAGATCCCACTCGTCTAAACACACTTTACCTACTTTAATCACTTATAAACAGCTAATATACTTTAAAACAACCTTAAATTGTAAACTATCTAGAATAAATAACTTTAAACCATAAATTATTAAAAGAATTTAAAATTTTGATTAAAAGTAAGTAATTGATTAAAAATACTAATTGTAAACAACTAATTTATAACTTATGTATTATAAATATACTAATGCCATAAATCAATACTCCTACATCTACGCTATCGCTTGGTTATTCGTTTTGGAGTGGTTTTAGCTGCTTTTCTAATGCTCTGCTCCTTATGTGAAGTGTCGGTTAAGATCTCGCCGTAAGAAGTTCAACTTGCAACGGCTTACCTGACATCGTTTGAGACGGGTTAAAGATCATTTAACTTGTTTGCTTCGCTGGAACTGGATCAGCGTGTGTTACAATAGTTGGGAGGCCACTACCAACGCATACCCTGAATCGATGCTTAGATCCTACCCTTGTACTCGCCTAACCAAACCTTTTTGCTCATAAAAAACCTAATATACTTTGAATAACTTTAAAATTTTAAATTAATTATGATAAATTGCTTTAAAGTATAAATTATTATAACACCTTAAAAAATTTTTTTTAAAAAGAATAGTTTTAAAAAAGAATAATTTGTATAGAATAACTAATAGACATTAATGTAATTTAAATTACACTAACTTAATATACATATATAAAAATATATATAAGAAATACATTAAAAAACTTTTTTAACAATTTCCTTAGCCGTCTCATTGCGTTACACTAAACTCTAAGTTGTTCACACGTTTTCATCACACTATAACTAATTTCTTCATAATTATAGTCATTCTGACCTATGTGTCAACACAATTCACATTAAGTCATACATCGTGCACTTTCTTACCGGATCCAATTCACTTAACACACTTCCTAATTTCAATTTAATCACCTTGCACGTTTTCTAAATTAAAAATAAATACCTCGTTTGTCTTCTAACACCTTCGCGTCTTATATATTCTGTATTTACTAGCCACTCGTATACACACAACAATCAAGTCGCTAGAGTATTCAAGACAAAAGGTAATTTCTTTTCTAGTATTTTTCCTATAAACATACTGACACGCCATATATACTCTAGGGAACTTAACTGTTAGTATCCCTGAGCTATCGGCTATATCTTTCTTTTCTTTTCTTTTCTTTTCTAACCTAAAATCACCTCGTTGATAGTGATTTTGTTTTATTAAGCATGAATACAAGTTCAAGACACCTCTTAATTTATGAGTCTGTTTTAACTTGTATCATTTCCACTTATAGCATAAAATATTATCATCTACGTGCATTAATATATACTTTAAATGTGTCTAATTCACCTTATGCAACCTTAAAACTTAAATTTAGTGTTTTAAATTTACATTAATTTTTAACTCTTCTATTGCGCTGAATTTTTTCGTTATTGTTTCTAAAAAATATATTAGTGTTTACTTAACTAGGTTTATGATAGGTTAATTGGCTCCGTGTAGTGTGTCCTTTTAGTGTTGCAACATGAGCGAGGCTTGACGTCGGAATGGGTTTTTTATACTGATTTCGATGATAAGACTCCGACGGGAGTCTTTAGAATTTAGTGAATTAAACATTCGAAACGTCATAATACCAGGGTAGAGACCCCCTCAAAAGGGTCAATACCATAACCATTTCCTGATGAGAATCTGGTATTTACACTACCTAATTCGTTTGCTTTTTTCTCAAAACACTAATGTATTTTTATGCGTATCTTTCTGAATTCTAAGTGCGCGTAATTGAGTTTTGTTTGCAATTAATTTGTCTATATTGTTCTATTGTCATGTTGTTTGCTTTGTATTTTGTCTTTTAAATTTGTATTAGTCACCATGTTTTTTTGTCAATTTAATATTGTTAAAATAATACTATTATGATATATTGTCCTATTATGCATTAATGTTAGTAAGCACTAACAGTTTGTTCGTTTTGAATTATAAATTATAAGACTAAGTGTTTAATAAGAGAACATCTAAGAGTAACAGTAGTAATCTCTAAGTAATCTCTAAGTAAGACTCACACCAATCTTTAGCCAATTTTTAACACTTTTTTCAAGATTAGACACAATTTCAAATTCACATTTTAAAAGACTGTTAAGTTCCTCTATTTAATTAAGTTTATAAACTGTGTAAGCGAGGCAAGCATACACATTTCTATTTTGAACCAGATACACGCATTTTCTCAGTACGTCCTTATTAGTTTATGCATTGTTTATTCTTTATTTCTTAAGCATTATTTGTTACGCAATTTTCCATGCCAAATAAACTGACCTGTGTCTATAGTGTTATTTCCGATGCGCCGAAGTTCTTACAGCTCCCCCTCCTCTCAATTTTTTGCGTTATAAGTAATGAGTTTAATATACGTTGATAACTTTTAATTTGTGTGCTTTAAGTCTGTCCTTTTTTACATAATAATATATATAGATCTACTTCTTTAATGTAAATATAATTTTCTTATAACAGCTATATCTTATCCTCTCTCGCTCTTAACTTGAGGCTTCTTTAATACTTTTTTCACGTTGTATTCTATTTTCTATCTTTGTTTTTATTTTTGTTTTTCATTCTTATGACTTAATTTCCTATAAAACGAGTCTCACGTATACAAATCTCATGTACACGCGCGCGCACTTTCATGTCACACGCTTATGCCTTTTTTTAAGTTTTTGTTTTTTGACTTTCGATTGTACAAAAGAATTATTAGTCTCACAATTTTTAACTGTTCTTAATAATTGATACACGAATAGCGAGCCTTTTGAGTAAAAGAATTTTTTATAGATTGCCTACCCTAACCCTAACCCTTTGCACTTGCGAGTTAAGCTCCATTGCGCCAATTCCTATTTAAGTCAGTCGATGTATGCACACTCCGCTGCGCCAATTCCTATTTAAGTCAGTCGATGTATGCACACTCAGATGCGCCAATTCCTATTTAAGTCAGTCGATGTATGCACACTCCGTTGCGCCAATTCCTAATTAAGTCAGTCGATGTATGCACACTCAGATGCGCCAATTCCTATTTAAGTCAGTCGATGTATGCACACTTCGTTGCGCCAATCCCTATTTAAGTCAGTCGAAGTTGATAAGATAACCATTTTTCTTTTTTCACATTTTTCACTTTTTTCGAGATTAAAATTCAAATTCACTTCATTTAAGACTGTAAGTTCCTCTATTTAAATTAAGTTCATAAACTGTGTAAGCGAGGCAAGCACACACATTTCCTTCTGAACAAGCATACACATTTCTATTTGTTTAATAAGAGAACATCTAAGAGTAACAGTAGTAATCTCTAAGTAATCTCTAAGTAAGACTCACACCAATCTTTAGCCAATTTTTAACACTTTTTTCAAGATTAAACACATTTTCAAATTCACATTTTAAAAGACTGTTAAGTTCCTCTATTTAAATTAAGTTTATAAACTGTGTAAGCGAGGCAAGCATACACATTTCTATTTTGAACCAGATACACGCATTTTCTCAGTACGTCCTTATTAGTTTATGCATTGTTTATTCTTTATTTCTTAAGCATTATTTGTTACGCAATTTTCCATGCCAAATAAACTGACCTGTGTCTATAGTGTTATTTCCAATGCGCCTAAGTTCTTACAGCTCCCCCTCCTCTCAATTTTTTGCGTTATAAGTAATGAGTTTAATATACGTTGATAACTTTTAATTTGTGTGCTTGAAGTTTGTCCTTTTTACATAATAATATATATAGATCTACTTCTTTAATGTAAATATAATTTTCTTATAACAGTTATATCTTCTCCTCTCTCGCTCTTAACTTGAGGCTTCTTTAATACTTTTTTCACTTTGTATTCTATTTTCTATCTTTGTTTTTTATTTTTTGTTTTCATTCTTAAGACTTAATTTCCTATAAAACGAGTCTCACGTATATAAATCTCATGTACGCGCGCGCACTTTCATGTCACACGCTTATGCCTTTTTTAAGTTTTTGTTTTTTGACTTTTGATTGTACAAAAGAATTATTAGTCTCACAATTTTTAACTGTTTCTATAATTGATACACAAATAGCGAGCCTTTTGAGTTAAAGAATTTTTTATAGATTGCCTACCCATACCAAGACCCTTTGCACTTGCGAGTTAAGCTCCATTGCGCCAATTCCTATTTAAGTCAGTCGATGTATGCACACTCCGCTGCGCCAATTCCTATTTAAGTCAGTCGATGCATGCACACTCAACTGCGCCAATTCCTATTTAAGTCAGTCGATGTATGCACACTCAGATGCGCCAATTCCTATTTAAGTCAGTCGATGTATGCACACTCCGTTGCGCCAATTCCTAATTAAGTCAGTCGATGTATGCACACTCAGATGCGCCAATTCTTATTTAAGTCAGTCGATGTATGCACACTTCGTTGCGCCAATTCCTAATTAAGTCAGCTGTAAAACAAAAACAAAAAGCACTCTATAAACGCCTGCACTTATTCTTAAACGATCAATACAAGTATACTACACTGTACAAGTCTTCTCACTCATAAGTCATAGTAACATCGTTCTAAAAAAACGCTTGTCTTTATCTGTTACACACACATGCTGAAAACTATTAAAAAAATTTATATCACCAATCATACACCTTTACTGATAGAATTCTATTGAAATCCGTTTTTCTGTAGTATATAGACTTTTTGAAGAAATACAACTTTTTCGAAAAAACATTTTTTACATTATATACAATTAAATCTTTGCATATGATAACATTGTTTAGCTCGTTCAGTTAGGCGCTTGATATATCGCCGCAGCGATCCAGGTTCGCATCCCGCTAGGGGCACACTTTTTGTTTTTTATTCTCTTTTTAGCATTTTATCGTCACGTTTTAGATATTAAAAGAGCTTTCATAATTGTTACAAAACCTCTCTTCTATTTCGCTCTTCTAAGACTTTACTCATTATACCTAAATTCTACGCGCTACCCTGCTGTATTGGTTCTACTTTAAATAATGATGAAATGTACGTAAACTACTTTGAAACAACACAAATTAATTTTTGCTTTAGTTTTGAGCTTTTATAACTGGACATCTGTCCAAACACTTTATAATAATCTTGAGCTAACTCTGACTCTAATATAATCCTTGCTTTTTCTTCACTGAGGCTCCCACGGCTGCATGTGTTCCACTAAAGTAACTGGTTTTCGAGTCCAGTTATGAATTATAAACAACCTAACCACTGTCTCAACCGGTAGGAGGAAATATGAGAGACAATTTGTCTCTTCATTTTTCTTATCCGTTGCGGAAGAGATATGAGGAGCATTAGGCAACGACTTTTTCCTACACTAATCCATACCGTACTATCTCCTTTCGACTCTTTGTCTCTTTGTTTTTAAGAATTATAAACATAATTTTTTCTTTGTTTGCTCTATATCTCAAATTGCCTTCAAAATTAGTTTACGTATGTCTCTCATGTGCGCGCGTACATCTCTTCCTTATAATAACTTTAAATATGTAATAAGTTAATACAGAACCTAACTATTAAATAATTAACTTATTTAAATAGCAATATAAAATAAAGTTTTTTAGTATAGCTTAACATAATATAAATCTATAACTAATAAATAACTCTACCATTAAACGTATACTTTACTAGTCATAATTTAAACAAAAAAGATACCAGTCTACTCTATAGCACCTAATATCCAGTTTATCGCTATGGTGATTTATCCTGAAGTGGTATTCTCCTGCTGTTCTGACGTTCTGTTCCTGGCGAAGAGTGTCAGTTAAAATCTGACCGCGAGTAGATCAACTGACTGAGGGGGCGATTGCTGACCCAGCATTGATCGAAGCTGGTTAAAGGATCACTTGGCTCATGCGCTTCGTTAGGATTAGATCAGTTTCGTATTAGTAGCTGTGAATCCACTCTCTACTAATACCATGAATCGATATTCCTACATCTAAGCTATCGCTTGGCTTTTCGTCTTGGGGTGGTTTTAGCTACTTTTATAATGCTCTGCTCCTTATGTGAAGTGTCGGTTAAGATCTGGCCGAAAAGAAGTTCTACTTACAACGGCTTACCCGACATCGTTTAAGTCTGGTTAAAGATCATTTAGCTTGTTTGCTTCGCTGGAATTGGATCAGCGTGTGTTATAATAGTTGGGAAGCCACTACCAACCGATACCCTGAATCGATGCTTAGATCCCACTCGTCTAAACACACTTTACCTATTTTAATCACTTATAAACAGCTAATATACTTTAAAACAACCTTAAATTGTAAACTATCTAGAATAAATAACTTTAAACCATAAATTATTAAAAGAATTTCAAATTTTGATTAAAAGTAAGTAATTGATTAAAAATACTAATTGTAAACAACTAATTTATAACTTATGTATTATAAATATACTAATGCCATGAATCAATACTCCTACATCTACGCTATCGCTTGGATATTCGTTTTGGAGTGGTTTTAGCTGCTTTTCTAATGCTCTGCTCCTTATGTGAAGTGTCGGTTAAGATCTCGCCGTAAGAAGTTCAACTTTCAACGGCTTACCTGACATCGTTTGAGACGGGTTAAAGATCATTTAACTTGTTTGCTTCGCTGGAACTGGATCAGCGTGTGTTACAATAGTTGGGAGGCCACTACCAACGCATACCCTGAATCGATGCTTAGATCCTACCCTTGTACTCGCCTAACCAAACTTTTTTGCTCTTAAAAAACCTAATATACTTTGAATAACTTTAAAATTTTAAATTAGTTATGAAAAATTGCTTTAAAGTATAAATTATTATAACACCTTAAAAAAATTTTTTTAAAAAAAGAATAGTTTTTAAAAAGAATAATTTGTATAGAATAACTAATAGACATTAATGTAATTTTTATTTTAAATTACACTAACTTAATACACATATATAAAAAAATATATATAAGAAATACATTAAAAAACTTTTTTAACAATTTCCTTAGCCGTCTCATTGCGTTACACAAAACTCTAAGTTGTTCACACGTTTTCATCACACTATAACTAATTTCTTCATAATTATAGTCATTCTGACCTAGGTGCCAACACAATTCACATTAAGTCATACATTTTGCTCTTTCTTACCGGATCCAATTCACTTAACACACTTCCTAATTTCAATTAATCACCTTGCACGTTTTCTAAATTAAAAATAAATACCTCGTTTGTCTTCTAACACCTTCGCGTCTTATATATTCTGTATTTACTAGCCACTCGTATACACACAACAATCAAGTCGCTAGAGTATTCAAGACAAAAGGTAATTTCTTTTCTAGTATTTTTCCTATAAACATACTGACACGCCATATATACTCTAGGGAACTTAACTGTTAGTATCCCTGAGCTATCGGCTATATCTTTATTTTCTTTTCTTTTCTAACCTAAAATCACCTCGTTGATAGTGATTTTGTTTTATTAAGCATGAATACAAGTTCAAGACACCTCTTAATTTATGAGTCTGTTTTAACTTGTGTCATTTCCACTTATAGCATAAAATATTGTCATCTACGTGCATTAATATATACTTTAAATGTGTCTAATTCACCTTATGCAACCTTATAACTTAAATTTAATGTTTTAAATTTACATTAATTTTTAACTCTTCTATTGCGCTGAATTTTTTCGTTATTGTTTCTAAAAAATATATTAGTGTTTACTTAACTAGGTTTATGATAGGTTAATTGGCTCCGTGTAGTGTGTCCTTTTAGTGTTGCAACATGAGCGAGGCTTGACGTCGGAATGGGTTTTTTATACTGATTTCGATGATAAGACTCCGACGGGAGTCTTTAGAAGTTAGTGAATTAAACATTCGAAACGTCATAATACCAGGGTAGAGACCCCCTCAAAAGGGTCAATACCATAACCATTTCCTGATGAGAATCTGGTATTTACACTACCTAATTCGTTTGCTTTTTTCTCAAAACACTAATGTATTTTTATGCGTATCTTTCTGAATTCTAAGTGCGCGTAATTTAGTTTTGTTTGCAAATAATTTGTCTATATTGTTCTATTGTCATGTTGTTTGCTTTGTATTTTGTCTTTTAAATTTGAATTAGTCACCATGTTTTTTTGTCAATTTAATAATACTATTATGATATATTGTCCTATTATGCATTAATGTTAGTAAGCACTAACAGTTTGTTCGTTTTGAATTATAAATTATAGTACTAAGTGTTTAATAAGAGAACATCTAAGAGTAACAGTAGTAATCTCTAAGTTATCTCTAAGTAAGACTCACACCAATCTTTAGCCAATTTTTAACACTTTTTTCAAGATTAAACACAATTTCAAATTCACATTTTAAAAGACTGTTAAGTTCCTCTATTTAAATTAAGTTTATAAACTGTGTAAGCGAGGCAAGCATACACATTTCTATTTGAACCAGATACACGCATTTTCTCAATACGTCCTTACTAGTTTATGCATTGTTTATTCCTTACTTCTTAAGCATTATTTGTTACGCAATTTTCCATGCCAAATAAACTGACCTGTGTCTATAGTATTATTTCCAATGCGCCTAAGTTCTTACAGCTCCCCCTCCTCTCAATTTTTTGCGTTATAAGTAATGAGTTTAATATACGTTGATAACTTTTAATTTGTGTGCTTGAAGTCTGTCCTTTTTACATAATAATATATATAGATCTACTTCTTTAATGTAAATATAATTTTCTTATAACAGTTATATCTTCTCCTCTCTCGCTCTTAACTTGAGGCTTCTTTAATACTTTTTTCACTTTGTATTCTATTTTCTATCTTTGTTTTTGTTTTTGTTTTCATTCTTAAGACTTAATTTCCTATAAAACGAGTCTCACGTATATAAATCTCATGTACGCGCGCGCACTTTCATGTCACACGCTTATGCCTTTTTTTAAGTTTTTGTTTTTTGACTTTTGATTATACAAAAGAGTTATTAGTCTCACAATTTTTAACTGTTCTTATAATTGATACACAAATAGCGAGCCTTTCGAGTAAAGAATTTTTTATAGATTGCCTACCCATACCAAGACCCTTTGCACTTGCGAGTTAAGCTCCATTGCGCCAATTCCTATTTAAGTCAGTCGATGTATGCACACTCCGCTGCGCCAATTCCTATTTAAGTCAGTCGATGCATGCACACTCAACTGCGTCAATTCCTATTTAAGTCAGTCGATGTATGCACACTCAGATGCGCCAATTCCTATTTAAGTCAGTCGATGTATGCACTCTCCGTTGCGCCAATTCCTAATTAAGTCAGTCGATGTATGCACACTCAGATGCGCCAATTCCTATTTAAGTCAGTCGATGTATGCACACTTTGTTGCGCCAATTCCTAATTAAGTCAGCTGTAAAACAAAAACAAAAAGCACTCTATAAGCGCCTGCACTTATTCTTAAACGATCAATACAAGTACACTACACTGTACAAGTCTTCTCACTCATAAGTCATAGTAACATCGTTCTAAAAAAACGCTTGTCTTTATCTGTTACACACACATGCTGAAAACTATTAAAAAAATTTATATCACCAATCATACACCTTTACTGATAGAATTCTATTGAAATCCGTTTTTCTGTAGTATATAGACTTTTTGAAGAAATACAACTTTTTCGAAAAAACATTTTTTACATTATATACAATTAAATCTTTGCATATGATAACATTGTTTAGCTCGTTCAGTTAGGCGCTTGATATATCGCCGCAGCGATCCAGGTTCGCATCCCGCTAGTGGCACACTTTTTGTTTTTTATTCTCTTTTTAGCATTTTATCGTCACGTTTTAGATATTAAAAGAGCTTTCATAATTGTTACAAAACCTCTCTTCTATTTCGCTCTTCTAAGACTTTACTCATTATACCTAAATTCTACGCGCTACCCTGCTGTATTGGTTCTACTTTAAATAATGATGAAATGTACGTAAACTACTTTGAAACAACACAAATTAATTTTTGCTTTAGTTTTGAGCTTTTATAACTGGACATCTGTCCAAACACTTTATAATAATCTTGAGCTAACTCTGACTCTAATATAATCCTTGCTTTTTCTTCACTGAGGCTCCCACGGCTGCATGTGTTCCACTAAAGTAACTGGTTTTCGAGTCCAGTTATGAATTATAAATAACCCTAACCCTAACCCTGACCCTAACCCTAACCCTAACCCTAACCCTGACCCTAACCCTAACCCTAACCCTGACCCTAACCCTAACCCTAACCCTAACCCTAACCCTAACCCTAACCCTAACCCTAACCCTAACCCTAACCCTAACCCTGACCCTAACCCTAACCCTAACCCTGACCCTAACCCTAACCCTAACCCTAACCCTGACCCCTAACCCTAACCCTAACCCTGACCCTAACCCTAACCCTAACCCTAACCCTAACCCTAACCCTAACCCTAACCCTAACCCTAACCCTAACCCCTAACCCTAACCCTAACCCCTAACCCTAACCCTAACCCTAACCCTAACCCTAACCCTAACCCTAACCCTAACCCTAACCCTAACCCTAACCTTAACCCTAACCCTAACCCTTTTGTTTTTTATTCTCTTTTTATCATTTTATCTTCACGTTTTAGATATTAAAAGAGCTTTCATAATTGTTACAAAACCTCACTTCTATTTCGCTCTTTTTAGGCTTTACTCATTATACCTAAATTCTACGCGCTATTCTGCTTTATTAGTTCTTCCTAAAATAATGATGAAATGTACGTAAACAACTTCAAAATAACATAAATTAATTTTTGTTTTAGTTTTTTGCTTTTATAACTGGACATCTGTCCAAACACTTTGTAATAATCTTGAGCTAACTCTGACTCTAATATAATCCTGGCTTTTTCTTCACTGAGGCTCCCACGGCTGCATGTGTTCCAATAAAGTAACTGGTTTTCGAGTCCAGTTATGAATTATAAATAACCTTACTCTAACCCTAACCCTAACCTTAACGCTAACCCTAGATCTTTTATAAGATTTTTTAAAAATTTTTAAACAAAATTAATGAATGAGAACTTATTTTATTCACGACTAAATAGTTCAGTTTATTTATTATAAAACAATTATTGGTAACATTAAAATTTAAAAATTTAACTCTTGATATAGACAAATATTATTTTGTAGAACTTATTTTTGTTAATTTAGTAACGTATAGCCGGTATAAATTGTTTTATTTTCTCTCCGGTCCAGTCAGTTAGTCTCTTAAATCGACTTCTGTTTTCATTTACAACCAGCTCAGCGGGAATTTCTTGATTATTTGCAGAAAGTTTATGAGTACAACTTGTAATAAGTCTAGATTTCTGAAGATACTCCCCTGAGTGCTTTAAATTGTACAGCTTATCTATTCTAGATTGAATTTCAGAAACATTAACAACGTTAGTATCACCACTGCTTTCCAAATTGTTAGATTTTTCCTTATAAGTATTTCTCATGTTATTAAGAGAATTTAATGTTTTGTTACAGCTTCCGTTATTAACTTTATCGGTTTCTTCCTTAATCAAATAATCTAGGTACCGCAGCGTTGCGTCATTGTATTGTGTTATAGCACTGTTTTTTAAAAAAGATTCAAATTTAGCACTCGATTCCAATATGTAATTTGACTCTTTGTCAAGTTCATTGATTTCATTTTTTAAATGCTTAATCACCATTTCTTTTTTTTCCAATTCTGATAATTTGCTTTTTAGCATTTCAACAACTTCCAGTCTTTCAATAATTTTTAAAACTTCTTTAGACTCATAGTAAATATGCATATGTTCCTTATAGCTGTGATTACATTGTCGACATAATCCAGTAAATGGCAATCTTATGTTGAAAACATAGTTTACAGTATTTGCAATTGCATCAACTATGGTAACGTTAAATGCAGAGCAACCTAAAATTTTATTATCTCCAACTGTATCGTGGTTAACACTTCTAATAGTGCAATTGTTATGACAGACAGTGCTATAATGAATTTGCATGAGACCGTTTTCATTGTACAACTTTTTGCAAGAAATATTTGTACACACTGTTTTTGGCTCATCAATATTAGTAATCTCTAGCACTAATTTTTCAAAAAACTTTTGCTTTTCAAGATTTTTTATATTTACCTCAACCATATCAAGATTTGCTATATTGTTTTTCAGAATTTCTTTGTTTCCTTGCATATTTTTACTTATTTCAGTCAAAGGACGTGTAAGTTGTTGAATAACAACACGAGCAGCATTAAGACTAAGAGTATTGTTTAATTTATGTGCTTTTAATCCAGTGATATGCTGTAATAACCTTTTAGTTTCAGATACGGAGTGTTCCCAACTTTCTGCATAATTGTTAAATAAGTTCTCTAAAAAAAGTAATGATTCTGTTTTGCTTTTGACAGCTGCAAGATATCGGTATGATTCGCTATCAAAGCAATACATAGTTTTTTTGCATATTGGGATATCAACAAGTTTATTTTTATGAAGAAGTTCTTTTAACATATTTACTGTACCTCCAGGTTGGTAAAAGTTTTGACGAGTGTTTGTAAAGCAAAATACAATATTTCTGCAAGCATCCTTATGTAAATAATATAAGAGCTCCTTAATGCAGAACTCAAACATAACACTTAATCTTGATTCACTTGGTTTTAACAAAATACAAATTCCATGAAGTTTATCTAAATAAGACAAAGTTGA